>JAODAL010024549.1:0-60366 GCA_025379985.1 Phyllomedusa bahiana | reverse complement strand
TTCTGCACTGCTTTGGGCAAAAAACTAAAAAACCAGACAGCTGGTTGTGAATAATTTAAAAACCTTTGACTAGTAAAAAGTGGCTCATTTTGGTTAAGGCTGCAAAAACCCAAATTTTAAAAATTAAACCCCTTTAGACCTAAATTGAAAATTTTAGCTGAACCTACCAGTTTCCGGAAATTTTTCTGAGGTCGTTTTTTCCCAAAATTTTAACTGAAAAAAGTAGTTTTTTAAAATAGGGTTTGCCCCTAAAATAAAAAAAATTTGCGACAAAAGACCCGGAAACCCAAAAAGGGGAAAGAAAAATTAGTTTAGAACCCTGACCACTTTTTTATCCCCAAAAATGTAGACATACCCTAAAACTGGATTGTATTTTTTATCTCATTCGGGGTTAGAAAAAATGAACTAAACGGGGGGAAAAATAAAAACAAAAAAACCAAGAAAAAAGGAGAAGAAAGGGAATCCCAAAATTTAAAACAAAAAAAGGAAACTTTTAAAAGGGGTTTTTCAAAAAATTTCGTTTTTGGAGGCCCCCTGCACTCGCTGCGTTTCCCTCCCCATGCTGTAAAAGAGGATAGGGGCATGGGAAGCTGTTCTCCCCCCTTTTCCCACTTCTATGGGGAGTTCCGAGTATAGCCGAGGTGGGGCCACTTGGCAATGTTAGGAAGCCCAAATAAAAATGAATGATGAAGCCCAGCCCAGTGCCCCCCTCCTCATTCAAAAGCACCCCCCGAATTGTAGCGATTTTGAAAGGGCCACCCAAACCCTTTTTTCGCTTTTGAGAAAACCCCTTTAAGGGCCCGAGAAAAAAGGGGAGGAAGGAAAAAGTTGGGCCAGGGAGGGATGTTTTTGGACTGATGATGAGGGGTTTTAATGCAAGGGAGGGCTATTTATTTTTGACATTTTAAAAACCCAAAAAGTATGAAAGTTTATTGTTTAATATTTTAATAAATTGGGATTTTGAAAAATTTTAAAAAAAAACCCACCAAAAGCTGATATTGGGGCAGAAAAGGCTATACTGCCCAAAATACACTCACCCCCCAAACTTTTTTAAGGTACACCATGCTAGAAAACGGGTTTGGGGCCCCCCTTTTGCCTTCAGAACTCCCTTTCAATTTTTTCGTGGCATAAAAATTCCCCAACAAGTTGTTGAAACCCGATGCTAAAATTGGTCCCAAAAAGGGGGCCCAAAGAGTCCCAAATAAAAATATTCCCCACACCAGGGGAAAACCCCCCCCAAACCAGCCTAAAACCATTGATACAAGGAAAGGAGGGACCCATGTTTTCATTTTTTTTAGCCAAATTCGGGACCCTACCACCCGAATTTTCGAAGAAAAAAATTTCAAAAACCCCCTCGGGACCAGGAAAAACTTTTTTCCCAAAACTTTACTGCCAAATTTTCGATAAACTTGGGAAAAAGGGGGAGCCTAATTTTCCCTTGTTCTTAGTAAAAGGATTTGGAAACCCGGGTGTGGTCTTCTGCTGCTGTAGCCCATCTGCCTCAAAGTTCACCGTTCAATGGTGACGTTCAGAGATGCTCTTCTGCTACCTTGGTTGTAACGGGTGGCTATTGAGTCACTGTTGTCCTTTCGATCAGCTCGAACCAGGTCTTGACACTTTCTCACATTTGACCATATAGGGCATTCAACAAGGCATTTCCTCCCACAGGGACTGCCGCTCACTGGATGTTCTTTCTTTTTCTGGACCATTCTCTGTAAACCTAGAGATGGTTGGGCGTGAAAATCCCAGGAGATCAGCAGTTTCTGAAATACTCAGACCAGCCCTTCTGGCACAACAAACTTTGCCACATTCAAAGGCACTCAAATCACCTTTCTTCCTCCATAACTGATGCTCGGGTTTGAACTGGCAGGTGATTGTCTTGGACCATGGTCTACAGTGACTTAAATTCACTGAGTTGACAGCCATGTGACTTGGAGCTGATTAGAATATTAGAAGTGTTAACGAGCAGTTGGACAGGTGTACCTATTAAAGTGGACGGTGATGTAGGTCCTAGACACAATGCATAGCAAAGAGGGGGCCTCCCCTTTTTTTTCCTCAGGATTTTAAAAGAAAGCCTGTGGTCTGTTAAAATCAAAATAAGCATCTTATTGTATGAATTGCATTCGCTGGAGCCCATTGGCCTGCGATGCCAACTACTCTAACCAAGTAAGCAGCACAGGCCGAGTGATATAGTTATGTCATCACATAGCTTGCGCCACTGGTACCAGCAAGTTACTGCTAGATAATCTAAATCAGGGGGCATTAAGGCCATTTTCTCACCATTAGGGCTACATCAGCTTTATGGTTGCCTCAAAGGTCCATTTATAATTCTAAAACTGTATAAATGTATACACTGTAAATGTAAGATGTGTTCCCACAAAGGAACATCCACATAACAGGTCAGCTCATAGCTAGCTAAGTGCCGACCTTATTACATAATGAGGAGGGTGGCACTTGTAGTCATCCTCCCCATTCATTCCTATGGGTCTTTCCGAAATTTATCAGCGGGTTTATACTCAGCTACAATTTGGGTAATCCCATAGAAATGGAATGGGGTGGATGACGCAAAGCACCTCCCTCATCATTCCAATACTATGTCAGCTCGAGAGGATGTTTTAAGTCTAAACCATGTTATGTGGATGTTCCTTTGTGGAAACACATTGAAAATATTGTTGCATAACCTGATAAAGTAGTTCAAATTGTTTCACCAAAGAAGGTAGCTACCCCCCTCCACCTCTTTTGCACCAAGGTTCCTACCTGGAAGGGTGGTTAATGTGCCTGGGTAGGGTTGTTATAGCTGTGTCTACACCTTTGAGTTGTGATGTAGAGCGGTTTGGATGTGCATGCTCCACATCCCAGATGCCTCCTGCTCCATGTGCTGGTGTCGCTACCTCTACATCCTCTGAGGAAAGTGGAGAGACGGTCCTTCTGTGTTTAAACATCGTTCATCCCTGCTCGTTGGTTCTACGCTCTCGGGCGCCACATAAAATTACATTTCTGGTCAGATTTGGCCCTCAGGCAGTTCTTTTGGCACTTGTGCTCTAAATTGACTGATCCTATCCCAGGGGCACCAGCTTTGGCAATATTAACCAAGCTCTTATATAGCAGCGACACCAACATTCTTATGCAAAAGGCCAGAGCGAAATCTGCAACAACTACACAGTAATGATTTTCTAATTAACAATACTTAAAGGGGTTTTCTCTCTAGACTGATTCATCTTACCTCATTCATGTTTTCTTGTTTTAATTTTGAATTCAGGGGTCGTGTTTACTGATTTCTACTTGGCTTGCAGTAGAAGGCCAGGGTCTGTAGCCTAAAGCAACTAGTGTGCGCAGCCTATCATGAGAGATTTGAACAGGTCTGTAGCTTGAGCGACCTGAGGAGCTTGATGCTAGCTCTATACAAGAGGGGATATCTTAGGATAGGAGATTACTGTAGTGGACACCATATTGCAAAGTGACTTGTTTTTTGCAAGATCTTTAATTAAAGTAAATCCTTATAGTGAGACAACCCCTTTAACTGAACTGCAGAAAAGAGATTGAAAAAAAGACTGCAGCAAGCACAATCATGGCAGAACCAGCAGCTTTCCTTTGACTCGAGCTGCCAAAACAACTAAAGAGCACTGTGCTACGACATCTTAGGTGGTGAGTGGAGTTGATGATTTGGAGCATAAAAGGGGGGGCACACTTCTCTATAACGACTTAGATGCCATGGTCACACTGACCACTGGATTTTAGTGGTTACATGGCTTGGATTGAAGTTATCACCAATTCTGTCTGTTAATGTCAAATATCAGCTGTAGCACTGTTTATTGAGCAGGCTAAACTTGTGAGCTCACTCCCTCCCTCTATCTCTATCCCACACCCCCCCCTCACCACCTTACCCAATAGTTGACGTTATCACAAGATTTTTAACTGATTTCGGGGGGGATTTCTACAGATACACAAATACTTGTTTTCTTATTTAGTGTTATGGAATCAGTGAGAAAAAACTTGGATGTTCAAATATGTGCAATATTTTAGAGGTATTTCTCTATGGCTTCCAGGGAAAAATACACCACCTCATTGAGGAAATATGTTACAGTCTTAATGATTTAAATTTGTTGACTAGTTGGCCATTGGATTTTTTAATTTATGCAGCAGAGTTCATTAAGTTCAGTTTGATCTAACAACAATCTGATGTCTAAGGAAACTTGTAGAAAGATCCGAGTGGCTCCAAAAATGTCTGTCAGATACTTATTGCCCTTTATATGCTTGTTTAGCCAGACTAAGCATGGATGTTCACAGGCTGTCAGGGCAATATATAAAATCAGGGATCGATCCACATTAACAACATATTCCAACATTCTTGAGATCACAGTTAAATACATAAATATCATGGAAAACTGGTTTAAGATTCATTTCTTTGACTTTCTAAAGCATAAAAGAAAATTGGCAGATAGATATTACATTTTCTGAGCCTCCTAACTTCCTATTTCTTCGCTCTGCGCGCTCTCGCTTCGCTCTCTCCTTCTTATCTCCGCTCCCCGCTCCCCCCACCCCTCACCCTATATCTAAATATCTCACCCCCGTATTATATACTATTATATATATAATATAAATTATATCATATATAGAATACTATATATCTTATATATATACATAAGTCACTTTGGCCGGTAAGGGCTATCGCTAAAAAAAATTCTACCCAAATTTCTTTATTATTAGGTTAATCACATAACCTTGTTTATTCAGTTGTTTTACAAAAATCTATTTGGATTCACAGAAGGCAATTTCAGTTTCAAAATGGCATTTGCAGGAGTTACTCTAGTTTTCACTAGATTGCAGTTAGATTTTGTGATTTTATAGTATGTCTATTGAAGGGATTGCCCAAGGTTAAAGGCAAGTTAAAAATAGTCTCTAGGTCACGCCAAGCTTTCTGTAGGACTAACATGACCTTTCTAGCCATCTTAAACGGTCCACGCCTTGCAAACTCGATTACTTATGGACTGTCCATTGCCATTCTCAGGTTGTGGGTGGTAACAGACAAAAGCGCACCTATGGCATGCAACATTGGCAGCAATTATACAGCAATAAATGCCACGGATTTAGTTGGAACAGTCTACAGTTTAGGTCTCTTTGTGATGGTTACTGTTATTGCTTCCCCTTTAAGTCTTTCTTGTCAATAAGCACATCATTTGGTAGCTGTAAATGTTTAACACTCAGCCATAGGGAGGGGGGGAGGATCCAAAATTTGATAGAACTGCACAAATATTATATATTATATTATATATATAGTAATATATATTTTATATTATATATATATATATAATTTTTATATTGTCGGGGGTGTCAGCTCCTAGGTAGTACCTGGATTAGCACAGACAGCTGTTTAGGTGCAAACCAAACATAAAGAGTTTATTGTTCCTTCGGCTTGAAACTAACGAAAAACAAACCATGCTTCTTCAGCTTAGCCACAGCAAAGAAAATTAAAGACAGTCCTTGCTTCAGGGTTTACAGTTTTCCGTGAACAACAATAAACAACCTCACCGGGTCCAGCAGTAGAAAGGTGTTCGCATGACACTTGGAGACGCTTTGCATTCCTCCCTTCAGAGAGGTTTTGTTCAGCATAATCACCACAGCTCACTCTTGAGGCTGTGTCAGCTGCTTTTATATGCCTGGTAATGGCCTGGAACTGGAGTATCCGGGAGAGGCCCGTCCCACCCAGACTCTTGGGCCGTACCATAAAAACCGTCGCCGAAACTACCACAGTAAATAATTGGTCCAATAAACATAAACATCGATGGCAACACTCTTTAGGGTTTTTTATATCACTGTGGCACAGACACCTTGGGATACATACCATTCCGTCCACAACATTTACCCGTGTGCCTCTTTACAATATAAAGTATTATATATATATACTATATTATATTTTATTATATATATATACTATTATATATATATATTTAAAGATTGAATTATCAAGGTATGATAACCTAATATTAAAGAAAATTGGTAGAATTTTTTTTTAATGCACATTACCGGCTAATGGACCTTATGGGTACATCCTAGTGTCAGTAAGGTTCTATGTAGAGCTTTACTCAGTAAGTCTCTACATAGGGACAGGTGTCAACAGGGTAATTGAGCTGATATACACTTGCTAACATGTAAGGCAAAAGAGCCAATCTCCTAAATCCTGCATGTTTAGATCCTTTATACACCACGCTGCTACAGCAGTGAAACAGAGTCAGATCTGATTCCCCGCTGTTTAACCATTTTAGACTCACTTGGGATAGCGAAATGTGTGAACGGGGCTTGCTCCAGACTATATGGTGTCTTTTCAGCACGATTCAGGTACAGCACCGTTCATTACATTTGTATAATGTAACTGTGCCTGGATCTCTGGGGGCGTGCGGGAGGTGGGGCGCACTAGAACGCCTTAGCGTAGCTACATATTTGTCTTATTTGGTATTCGGTCTCTATGTATATTCTCTGTTATTGTCAAAGGCACCATTAAAAAGTACATCCTGTTCCACAAAACAAAACTGTCACATGTCTATGTCGATTAAAAAATAAAGTTATTATTATTAATATTATTATTATTATGATTATTAAAATCATACAGAAATGATTTTGTTCCGGATTATCAATTTTAAATTGAATATATTTTGTGTGAATGATAATAACAATAAAATTAATGTTTAAAATTATACATTTGTCAGACAATGTTGATTGTTTAAAGGAATCCGATGTACTAAACCTTTGCAGACAAAACAAATCCATCTTTTTATAACCAACATATTACTTTCACATTTATTAATTGTGAAGAATTCTCTCACCTGGTAATGTAGGTTTTTATTCATCTATGTCAGGTCTGCATAACATACAGACTGCCAAAGTATTTCTGGATGTCCACCAAGGCTCTAAGTGGGCATAATCTGTGTAAGCACCTCCCCAAAAACATGTGATATCTCCCTGGTTTGGGCCAATCCAGGGGCGTTCCTGGACTGTTTCCACGTCCTGCAATGTCCCATGTCTGATCTAGATCTTGCTAGAAACTTGTTAACTGAACTAGTTTAACCTCTTAAGGACCCAGCTAGTTTTAGTCTAAAAACGTTTTATATGCAATCAAACCTTGACACACAACCACTTTGAAACTTATCAAATTTGGCACTTAAAGGCGTTTTGCCACGATGTAATGTTGACGTGAAGATCTCCAAAATGGGTATTTATCACTTTTCTAAAATATATTGTGATTACAACAAAGTGAAGACTCTGAGAGCTACAGCATTGCTCAGTCCCCTTGTTTTCTCACAGTTTATCATTTAGACACGACCAGGACACTGACAGGAGCTGATCTGGTTGTGCTTGCGTGTTATCTGATGACAGGGAATGTGAAGGAGCTTGCAAGGGGCTGGGGAGAAAAGTGCAGTGTATGAGGCTGTCTGCTGTATAGAGAATCTACTGGTTGTAATGTAATTATTTGAGTAAACTTTGCAGACACTCCCTGCTTCCTCGCTCTCTGCTCACCCCCCCCCTTCCTCTCTCCGTGACTCAGCATGCTTTGTTTATCTTCTCTCCTGAGCAGATAAGAGGTTAGGAAACTCACTCTGTCGGCCAAAAACCCCTTTAATGCACTCTTTGGCTAGTCTACACAACATAGGATTTTGCTCGTTTTTTCAGAGGATTCATATTTTGAATCCACTAAAAACCGACTGTTGCCTGCGCTGTGTAACCCTCAATAGCAAATCTGTGCTGCGGTCTACACAGCATGGATATTTTACTGAGGGGAAACAAAAACGAAAAAGGTCCGGCGGAATATAGAACATGTTTTATATAACGCGGAAACGATTCCCGCAGTCCCAATGTACTGGGCTTCTGGGAATCCGAAATCCAACTGCCGGTTTTTGCGCAAAAACTGTGCAAAGAACAGCGGTGTTATGCAATCCAGCAAAGTGAAAATGGCGTTGGATTTTGGATGACTTTTTCACTTTGCTGTGTGGGCCATTGCTGATGAGAAAAATACTAATGGTTTTCAGTGTTGGTTGATATTCATTCATGCTCACATCTTATAACTGGTGGCATCTGGTCCTAGAACTAAATGGCCACTCTAGCTGTGCTAGTCTTGGAGTAGCATTCACATAGTGCCAGTGCAGAATCCTGCGCAATAGTTTTTTGAATTTTAAAGGCAAGTTAAAGACCTTGCACATTTAGCTCAGGATTAATATGCTCAACCTTTAAAGTGGTAGTCATCTTGCTGCACTATGTTAAGCTGTTGAGGTAAAGGCATCTGCAAACACTGATCCCTATAATGACATTTACACCTATGTTTTTTAATGTTTATTTAGTAGGATACAATCCCATCAATGCACATAATGCAATAATGTGGATTTTCTAGGAAATAAATTCACTTAGTACTCAACCTGCTTTCTGGGACCAAGTTAGTAAAAATATCTGATTTCTTTTTCCCAGAAACGGCACCACTTTTGTTGATGGGTTATGTCCTTAACAGCAGCCCATCCACATTCATTTTCCTTATATTTCGCAGTATGCTCAGGCAACATATTTAAATTTTGTTCAGAAAATTGACCTTGTGATTTCAGCTTAGATGGAAATTTCTGTAGAAGTTCTAGTTGAATTATGATTTGTAGACATTGTTATTACATATTAATATTTTAGCCACATAGAGTAGAAAGCAGCATGTTTAGAATTAATATGTCTTAGAATGTCGCACATGTCAATGTTAATCTTTACAGTGCGCTTTGATCCGCTGAATTGCCCAATAAATTTAGGGATCGTTTGGATTTGGCAATTAAACAGTCCTCTTCATCATGCTGGTTCAAATTTTGGGACATCATGAGACCAAGGAACAACTTCTACAAATGATCAACAGTACCTCACCATTGTGAGGCTTACAAGCAGATGCATTTAAAGACCGAGAAAAGTGACTGGTAACATGACGCTTAGAGTGTCATCAACAGGTTTGTTAACAGAGATAAAGAGCAGAATGAAGATAGAGTCAGACAGAGGCATAAAGAGAGTGGTTGCCCTTTGGACTCAAATCACACAATGATGTCTGCTTCAATGTAACAACGCATCTTGCTGAACTGGATGATGAATTGTCACACAACTCCAGGCACGTATACTAAGGAGTTGAGTGGCAACCAAAGTGTCAACGTCAGAACCATTCATAACCATTTATATAAGCATAGTCTGACGTCTAGATGACCAGAAAGGGTAACTGGGGACATGCTGATGCATAGCGCTTTTGACATCATCCCAGATCATTGGCGGCCATGAATTTCCATGCGTAGAGTGAATCGGACCTTTTGTCATCTGATCATGCGCAATGAGGACCACTGGTACCTTGTACCAACATAGATGCTGGTACCATGCAAGAAGGATGATGCTGTTGCATGGAGGTGTGGTCAAGTACCCCTTACCAGTCATCTAGCACACAGGCAACGCAGTTAGAAATCGTTGCGAAATGGTTTGACCGCTGACACTTGGTTGCTCTCACCTACTTATACCGTGCCTGAGTTGCGTTGGCATTATCATCCAGTTCAGCAGGCGGCATTGTTGTACGTATGTGAAATTAGTTTGCGGGTACGATAGTTACGACTCGCGAATCATTAGAAGCCATATTAAAAGTTATTAACAAAACCTTTTTGCTATTTTACAAATAAAATAATAAAACAGTTAAACATAATTGGTATTGTGGATCTATCAGAATATGATATTTATCCTATACGGTGAATAGAAAAAAAAATGCAACCACAAAATTGCATGGGTTTTTTTAATTTTGCATCCTCAAGAAAATGGAATAACAAGTGATTAAAAAGTTACATGTATCCCAAAATTATACCAATAAAAACTACACTTCAGCCTGCAAATAATAATTTGGACGCAAATACATATGGCGGGGTTATAGCATAAATTGTAAAAATATATAAATTTGTTTTAAAAGTACTAAAGCATAACGAAAACAGTGGGGCTTCAGTAAACAAACACCCTTGTTCCAATGTATGACAACTGTCTTGGTCTTAAAAATTCACTTTGTTGCCATAGCATTCCTAATCAGTGCGCCTCTTTCATTTCAATAGTGCTGCTGGAAAATTAGAAGAGATGGTGCTCTGATTGGTTGCTATGGGCAAAGTGAGTTTTAGACCTAGACAGTTTTCATACATGTGGCCCTAAATGGTTCAGTTGTTTTTACATTTCTCTGCACAAAGATTTTTTGGGGTTCTTCCAGTACATTACATGGTTCGATCAATGTTGCTTTTAAAAAGTACATCTTGTATTGTAATAGAAAAAGACGCAACTCCCTCATATCGTTATATTGCAGATGGAAAATAAATGAAATTTTTGAAGCGGTTTTCAAATGGTGGTTGAGAATTAAGATGACAAATTGATGTAAACAAAAATGGCTGCAGCGGAAAGTGGTTAAGTGAGGCATAAAGGGCGACATGTATGAGCTAGGCACATAGGTAGACACGTTCTAATAGCTTTAAAGCAATGTAGAATGCGCCAGAATGTATCAACCTGTTCTACTGTGGGTCATAGATCTGGCACTTTCTGGTTCCACTATGACAACTCAGGCTCAGGTAAACCACTTCTCAATTGGTCTGGCTGTTTCAGCAGTAATGCGCCTAGTTTTTCCATCCTCCAGTCTTAAATGTGTAGAATCATACGATTGTGGTGCGACACGCCTCCAGAACGCCCCCACATTTTTGGCGCATTACAAAGTGCCGCAGCCGCCACTACATGCGCCTACTTATGCAGTGCGCCTGATCTCGCCTCATACGGCGAGAGAACAGAGTTGCGCCAATCTTTGGGCTGAAATTACACCAGAATACTGGCGCAGCCCTGTACATACTGTACATGTCGCCCAAAGTGCAGGAATAAATGGAGCAAGAAATGAGTGATGCACCCCTGGTACTTTAAATAATCAAGAATCACTGCATTCATGCATTAGACACAGCAGGGCACATAATGAAAGCGGTCCTGCAACCACCAAGGAGTAAGGTGGATCAGAGCAGCATGGCATGACAAAAAACAGACAAGATGGACCATGTGTTTTTCTTTCCTGTTGACAATCTTCTTTGTATTTATAAAAGGATAGGCAAACTAGGGGTATGTTCACATGGCGTAAATGCGGCGAGTACAGAATGCGCCGCAATACGCCAGGTGATTTGGGAGTCGCGCTGATCAGCGTACTGAAATTCCGCCGTGTGAACATACCCTAACAGATACATGGAAAGATGAAAATGGATGTGAAAAGAAATGTGAGATAAAAAGTATAAAGAGAAATAACTGAAGGTGAACAAGATAAAGGAAGAGAGAGATTTCTTCTCCTTCTAGAACAGACAGAAGTTAAATCTCGTTTAATTTTTTCAATGAAAATTGAGTATTTGTCCCTGTGAAGTTTTTGTTTTATATCTTCCAATACACTTCACACTCATCCATACATCTTCTATCTCTACTTGCTTCAGATGAGCTAATTCATTCTGTTTTTGTGTTTTAAGGCAAGATGGACGAAAGAGAACCATCTGTTCTTTCACATCTTGTTATCGTTTGATCTAAAGGGAATAATTAAAACTGTGTCTATTACTGTGCTAAGCCTGTTGTCATATGCGGCAGCCACGGCAGAATTGATCTCCTGCCTTAGGAAGTATCTGTGGTTTTGGATTATTTTTTTGTGGCAGAGCATTGTACTCAACCAAATGACTGACATTTTTAGGGTAAATAATAAAATCATCATCATTTTTTTTTTTTCATTTTTACCCTGTTTCTTATTACAATTTATCTGTTTTATATAAAAACTAACTTGAATGGATTTTCTCACAACAATGATTAGCTTTTAACATGTCGGGAAAGGTAAATGAAATCTACGGGACTCGTGTATGAAAACTGTCTAGGTCTAAGACTTTCTGTGTTGCCCATAGCAACAAGTCAGAGATCCCTTTTGCACTATATGAAATGAAAGGGGAGCTCTGATTGGTTGCTATGGGCAACAAAGAAAGTCTTAGGATATGTTCACACGGCTTATTTCAGAATGTATTTACGGTTGGATGTGACACAAAATTACTTTACTTTTAAGTTAAGCTTGGTTCTCATCTGCATTAGAGGTTATCTTATGAACCTCTGTTGCATGTTCAGTCAGGAATGACAGAAATAATGTTGCAGCAAGTTACACTATTTTTCCTGTCTAAACAATAAACACCACTGGGGCATTGTAATCAATAGGATCCTTAGGGCACCGCTGTTGTCCATTGCAAGATGGTTCCGTTGGTGTTCGTTTGCACCTCTGTGACAGGCTCCGAACAGAATGTGAACCAAGTGATTAGAAAAAGGCTGGCAACTGGTTTTCATATACCTGTAGCTAGTTATATTGCTCGCTTTCAGAGGCTCACTGCACTTATGGATCCTTTTCACAAAGCTGTGGCAGTGTGAACTAAGTTAAACCTAATGTATACCACCTAGCCCAGGTCATGCAGGAAAAACAAGTAGAAATGATTAAACCAGTGCTGTCTTCTATAAATTCTAGAAATACTTGGTGTCTGTCTGCGCTCTACTGATCAACCTTCATTTTTCATCAAGTTGGGATTATATTTGGGCATGCTGTTGACTGTAAATTCTAAAATGTAAGAAAAATCTTGGAGGAATATTTCTAAATCCTTTGGCTGTGATCAAACATTCAGCTTTTTACAATGCAGTTTTTGAAGCCAAAACCAGGGAAAGATCATTATTGGAGGACACAAATTAAGAAAAGACTAAGGGTTTGTTCATACTGCCTTTTTGGATCTGTTATGGATCCGAAAATCGCATCCAAAAACGCAGCGTTAATCGGATCCAAAACGCATCCAACACGCAGGAGTGTTTTTGGATGCGTTTTGGCTGCAGCAGGATCGCACCCTATAGCTTAAAATAGGGCTCCTGCTGCGTCTTTCGGACCAAGAAAGACACATCAGAAAGATGCAATTAAACACGCACTGGCGATCACTCGTCTGAACGCCGATGCGTATTTTACATTGCAGTGCCAGAGGCAGTGCCAAGTCTGTTGAATGACGGACACCAATGGTGCCTGACAGACCCCATTGACTACATTGAGGTCCATTAGGCTTCTATCATAGTGGAAATCATTTTAGCACCTGCATGCCACAATACCTTTTCCATCATTTTTTATGGAATCTGCACCAGAGGCTCCGAAAAGAACCTCCCATGTATATGTGAACCTTGTCTAAGCCAGCCAACCCACAACTGGAACATGATACATGTTTTTACTGTGTAATAAATGTGACTGAACATATGATGCATTTTTCTTTTATATTATATAAAATTGTTATTTTGGACCTGCAGTTTTCTAAAGATATAGGACAACTGAAGATAGTTTGTTTACCGCTCACCATGCTTTAAATGTTAGACCTTGTTTTGCTGATAGACTGGTACACAGAATAAGTAACTGAAGTAAAATCAATTTTTGATCCAGCAGAAGAGAAACCCCCCCCCCCCCCCCCCCCCTTTAAAAGAAAATCTAAAAATTCCATTATTTAAAATAGTACAAAGGAAAAAAAAATCAACTTTTACCTTTCGAGCTGCGGATTTACGGGAGATAGTAAGGCACCTCTTTTCCAAATCATGGGAAAAATTTTTTTTCTTCTTTGCCACTTTTTTAAAATACAAAATTTTAAAGATTTAAGTTTAAAATGTTACTTTGGTGCTGGTCAAACAACATTGACTTTGTGTCAATTGCTGAAGATGAAAGGACAAAATTTTGCAGAAAATGTGAAAAACATTGTGATATTTTTTAAATGTTTTTTAAAAAATTTCAATTTATTTTGGTATTATACTATATTTAAATGTTTGTATTGTTTTTAAATTATAACAGGCCCAATAGGGATATAGGGGATTGTAGTTGACTAGGTTCCTTAGGGGCGCCTTTTTGGGGGCGACACCATAATTTTTTGAAAAATAGGACTAGGTTTTTTCAGATTTGTGGGGTCTTAGCGGTATTGATGGGTTTTATTATGTTTTCAAAAAAAGGTTTTTTTAAAAACTTGTATCAAACTGCAAGGGTGTCTGGGGGTAGTTTGTTTTTTTCCTTTTATTTTTAAATGTAACATAAAAATTCAGCAAGTCGATAAGCATACCACATATTAGTCATTAATAATGAAAGGTTACAAACACAAGCTTCCTGCATAACTTTTGGGTTCCAAGCTTATCATATGAAGTTGGTTTCAATAAAGGGGGACTTTTCCTTTGGGATCTTTTCCCACTTGCCGGACTTTTTTTTTTAGAAAAAATCAGACAACCACAAAACATCCAAGACACAACTCAGATTATGGAGGTCTTTTACTTTATAGAGGGGAAACGCCCAAATTTTTGAATTTTAAATTTTAATGGAGGCTAACCCCTGAACTCCGTCGGGGCAAAATTGTAAGGATTGTTTAAAAGAAGAACGTGCCATTTTTTTCTCCCCAGGGATTTGAAACCCATTGTGGGGGGAAATCTGCACTGAAAAGTGGGTGATGCAAATTCGGTCAAAATTTACCAAAAATGAATCACAAAAAATATTTGCAAATGCAAAAAAATGTGGCACATTTTTATGTGCTTAGAAAAAGGTTGTGACCCCCCCAAAAAGATGTGGATTAACAAAAGTGACTGTGGAAGAGGGGGTTTTTTTGATGTGACTTTCCATTAGCAGGCACAAAAAATTGTGGCATAAATTTTTATGCAATGAACCAGCAATGTTTTTGGGCTTAGAAAGCAGCATGACTAAAAATTTTCAAAATTTATCAAACAACATGCCACTGTGATAAATTTGGCACATTTTTTTACTGCCTTCAAATTCATCCCAGCTTTTAGATGGAAAAGTAAATAGGGTCATAAATTTATAGGAAAAAACAAAAACAGCTGTAAATTTCTCATAAAAAACACTCTTAGTAAACAAAAGGTAGGTTTACAGGTGTTTGGATCCTTTGGACATTTTTAGATGCATGTTTTGGGTCGGTTCACCCAAAAGGACCCCCAAACACCATCTAACAAATTCAGTGTGATTTACATTGTTTTTAATGTAAAACACCTCGGGGTTTGACGATGAACCCTGCGTGTTACAGCACTTTGGGGTCCTTCAAAATTGACATGTCAATTCTTATCCTTTGACACAGCAACCACTATTTAAAAAATATATGGGGCTTTTTGCGCAGCCAAATGCATCCAAACTTTCACCCGCGTGTTAGATTGTGTTGAATGTGATTTGTGCGCCTTTTTAATCATTTTTTAGTCCAAAACAGATCCAAAAATAGATCCAACACGCCATGTGAACATACCTTAGCAGTATGTTTGCACACAGCAGAAATGCTGCAGAATGTCTACAGCAGTTTGACTGCTCCCCACAGGTAAACCGTAAATCACCACTAAATTGTGTGAATGCTTTTCATCCCCCCAAAAAAGATTCCCAAAGGTGCGAGACTGGTTGTGTATACACATGATGCTGGACTTGATAACTGCCCGAGCGCTAGTCTTAATAACCCCGATACTTGCAGTCTGTAGGCAATTTTTCCCCCTTTAAATTAAAACTTATGCTTTGCACATTTCCCTTTACTTTTTATTGATTTTGGAGCATGATGGGGGGCATTTCCCTGTGACTTAGGCAAAAATGTATGATTTTTTGGTCCAGGGGCCATTTTTTTTGGGCACAAAAGAAGTGTAGAATGCGCTTTTAATCTATTAACCCGGGTTCTGGGGGCATAATCACGCATTCTAAGCAAAAACCAATTTGGTTGTAAAACATGTTAAAGTGGTTTACCTGTTCCAGCAGTAATGCACCTGTATTTGCCGTAAAAATAAAGCACTAGCTCTTGGACTGAAAAGACGCCAGACCTCTGGCACAGCCCCGTTAACATTCGCCCATTCCCATTTGGGAGTAGGTAGGGGTTGTCAATGGAAAAATTCCCAACATGCAGGAAAGGTGATAGTTTTTCATGTGGGCCCGATTACAGGCGGGGCCCCCGCGTATATTAAAATCCCAATGACCGCCCCCCATCTTTTACATCCGGATTTTGTCTTTTTTGTCGTGCGACATCGGGGTTTTCGTGCCCGCACAGCACTAAGTCGGGGTGTACATACAACCCTACCCGCGCAGCTACTGCGAGCACCGGTGACAGGGGAAACCTCCGTCCCCATGCTTTTTTTTCCCTTTGTTGCCGCGGAAATTTTGCATGTATTAAAACACACATAAAAAAAACTATATTGGTATCCAACACCCAAAAAACTTGAATTAATCTAACAAGTTATTAAGTGTGAAATGTGAATGGTGTAAAAAAATGTAAAAAAAAAACTTTAAAAAAAAAAAATTCTGCAATTATTTATAAGTGAACTTAAACTATTCCCCCATAAAGTACAACTTGTCTCCAATAAATCGAGGCCTCATACAACTGCGTCATTGAAAAAATAAAAAAGTTAGAACTGTTGAAACGCAAGGAGGCAAAAGCTAAAAAATAAATTCTGGTCATTAACTACTTTTCAGGCTTTTGGCTTATTGGGTTAAAAAGCAAGTTTTTTGCTGTGCGTTTGTCGTGTGTTGAGCCAGACACGAGACACAGGCCTGAGTGTTCCTGACCTGACTGTATGACAAACTACTGGAGCAGAAGTGTGACAAACTGCAAGCTAAGGCCACAAGAGAGTGATTAAGAGCATTAGCGGTGACTGCAGCGGAAGAGTTAGGGCTTGTTCATACGGAGTTTACACTCCGTGTTACAAGCGCTTTAGGGATCAGTCTTGGGGTCCGCTCTGTCGGTCCCCAAGACGGATCTAACAATTAGCAGTGAGATTCTCACTGATCGCTGCGCTGAAGTCACAGCAGTGTTCTCATGACAGAACGCAGCTCCCTGTTCCATATGCGCTGCTGCGCTCCGTGTTGACATGTCTTGCATGTCGATGCTTTGCTAGACGGAGCGCAGCTGCACTATTGAAACACGGAGCAGCGTTTTCTCATGTGAACGGCGCTCCGTGTTCAGCGCAGCGATCAGTGAGAATCTCGCTGCTAATTGTTAGATCCGTCTTGGGGACCGACAGAGCGGACCCCAAGACTGATCCCTAAAGCGCTTGTAACACGGAGTGTATACTCCGTGTGAATAAGCCCTTATAGCACTGACCTGTAATACTACTGGATCGAGGTTACAAGACGTCACCAGTGGGATGCCCAGCAGCAAATAAGTAAAGTGTTTCTGTGCTGTAAGACAGGGGACTGTGTGAGCATTGAGCAGGTTACTACCCAGCACATCTGTACCACACCCAATTTTTCCCTCTTTCACAGACATTCACACATATGTGTTTGGATCTGTCTGTCGGACCCCAAATGGACCCAAGCACATATCTAATAAATATCAATGTGATTTACATTGCTTTATTGACATGTCAATTCTTGGTTCAAAAGGTGGAGCAGGAGCCCTATTTTAAACTAAAGGATGCGATCCTGCTGCATACAACACATATCCAAACACCCAGCTATGTGTTGGATACGCGTTAGATCCGATCGACCCTGCATTTTTGGATGCGATTTTTGGATCCAAAACAGATCCAAAATCGGATCCAAAAACGCTGTGTGAATGGCCCATTAATACAGAGTTCACAGGTCATGTTTTTGTTGGTTTTTTGTTACATTTTTAGGCTAGTTACACTCTACATTTATGGGGTACATTTAGGCCAACATGTATGAATTCGAATGCATACTTTTTTTTTTACTTGGCACGACCACAGTTCTAAATAGATATAGAAGAGTGAAGAATACAGCAGATTTTTGGAGCATTACAGAGAGCTTAATGCGCCAAACTTTGTATGGGCATAGAGCATAATGCGCCAAACTTGGCGCACTAAGCTCTATGTAATGCGCCAAAAATCTGTCGTATTCTACACTCTTCTATAGCTATCTAGAACTGTTTGGTTGTCGGCGCCAAGTAAAAAAAAGTAGCATTCGAATTCATATATGTTGCCCTCTAATGTTCAATGCTCAGATTATGAGATTATGAGAGTGTAGAATACGACAGATTTTGGGTATTACATAGAGCTTATGCGCCAAACTTGCGCACTAAGCTCTATGTAATGCGCCAAAAATCTGTCGTATTCTACACTCTTCTATAGCTATCTAGAACTGTGGTGTCGGCGCCAAGTAAAAAAAAAGTATGCATTCGAATTCATATATGTTGCCCTCTTAATGTTTCAATGCTCGAATTATGAGATTCTGAGAGTGTAGAATACGACATGATTTTGGCGTATTACATAGAGCTTAGTGCGCCAAGTTTGGCGCATTACACTCTTTGCCCATACAAAGTTTGGCGCATTAAGCTCTATGTAATGCGCCAAAAATCTTCATACTGTCGTATTCTACACTCTTCTAGATCTATTTAGAACTGGAGTGCCAGCGCCAAGTAAAAAAAAAGTACGCATTCGAATTCATACATGTCGCCCTTAGCATGTACGCCAGGAAATCTCTCAGCATATAAACTAAACGTATTCGTAGGATTCGAAGTGGCCTGACAGAGGTCAAAAATGTGTCCTTTTGGTCTCTGCTTTATCAGGTATACTGCAAAAAAGAAAAGACAAGAGGATAGAATAGCCCAGGAGCTTATGCTATTCTATAGAAGTGTTCAGTAAAAGACGCATGCTTTTTCTACATTGGGACCCTAGGGGTGATGAATACCACTTCCTGGCATCCATCAGGCATCTGTTTAATGTATACGGCCTGGCTCGTATGGAAACCAGAAATATTGGGTGTACCTATTCTTAACTGCATTGAAAATGCATTTTTTTAAGAAAAAATTAGAATCTTTGAAATTCAGTTGTTTTACTAATTAACTTAAATTTAGGCCATAGGTAGAATATGGTGCAATAAATGAAAGTCCTTTTTTTCTTTTTTTTTATTTTGTTTATTGCAATACACGTTTTTGGTGTGCTCTAAAAATGCAACATGTGCATCCAGCTTAAGTCAGGTTTTTTCTTTGTCCTGCATCCTTTATTATTCTAAACGTAGGAATTCTTTTGCCACTGTTAAGTCTGGGTTCACGCATTGGCCCAGATGCATGAAAGCTGCTGTGCCAGTTTTTTGTTGTAGGTTATATTTTCCCTCCTCGCCTTCCAAGAGCCGTAACTTTTTTATTTTTTCATCGCCTTCCATATAAGGGTTTTTATTTTGCGGGACAAGATGTTCTTTCTAATGGTGCTATTCACCCTACCATAGAATATACTGGAAAACCGCCCAAAAATTCTAAGTGACGCAAAATGTTTAAAAAAAAAGTACTTGCACTATGTTTGCAGGGTTTGCTTTTATGGCATTCACTCTTCAGTATGAGTGACGTGTTCTCTGTATTCTGCTGGTTGATACAATTGCAACAATCAAGGGTTTTCATTGTATTTTAGTACGGTTAAAAAAAATTAGCTATTTTTTACATTTGCGCCACAGCGCCATTTTCTGCGACAAATGACTTTTTTGTATTTCCACCTATGGTCTTATGTGAGGGTGTGGTTTTTGCGGGGTGAAGTGTACTTTCTTTGGTACTATTTTGGGATAGATGCAACATTTTTGATCACTTTTATTCTATTTTATATGGGACGTGAAATTTATTTGGCATTTGGAATTTTTTGTTCAGCGTATGGGATAAATGAGGTCATATTTTAATAGCCTGGACTTTAATGGAAGCGCTGATACCAGTTATGTGTAACTTTGTTGTTATTTCATTTCTTTATTTGTAAAATGACAAAAGAAGGCAGATTTGAATTTTTTATATTTTTATTTTTTTATACTTTTAAACATTATTTTTGTTTATTTTTTTACTTTTTCATTGAGTCCCTTTGGCGTTCTTGACAAGTAGATGGCTTGATCGTTAGCACACCCTTCTGCATTCTGGAGCAAAAGGTGGTAAAATGGGAAACATGGTACAATGGAAGCCTTCAAAAAGCTTGCAGATGCCATGTTAACCGTTTGGCACATCGTGATCTCGCAGATCGGAGTGAGAAACGGTGGGTGCATGACATAATTTCTCATTCATTTAGAAGCTGCTGTCACCATGGCATCTAACAGACTAAACAGCAAGGAACGGAGCCGGCTCTGTTCTCTGCTGTTACTGGCGGGTGTCAGCCTTCTATGTAGCAGGATTGCGAGGATTAACAAGGACAGTCTTACACTTAGTCAGTTCTCATAAATGAGGCCCAATATGTAAACAAGAGCACATCTGTCAGTTTATGTAGAACCTATAGACATAGAAGAATACAATATTTTACATTAGATAATTTGCAAAGTTATCAAACTTTTTTCCAGAAAAAAGAAATGTATGTTTAATTAATTCCAGAAATGTAAAATGGCAGATTTCATCACAGGACTAGATTCTAAAGGCCAAAGTTTAGGTAAAATATTAAATTTACCAGTGGAAATGACAATGAACAGTGGTTAATCCTGTTATTAACTGCCAAATCACTGAACAAATATTGCTAGTTTTCTGATCAAGGAGCTTCCATCAAATTGATTTTAATTCCTTAATCATGTAAAAATCATGAATGAGAGCAAAAGAGAGAAAAAGTCCTATCTACGTATATTGATTGCACTAACATTCTTTAGCCTCTTAATGATATATGACGTATGAGTACATCATAGTGCCTGTAAGTGGCTTTGTATAGCCGCTGGGTGTTACTTGCTAATTGCAGCTAACTGTTGGCGGTAACAGCGTGAGATGGAGCACAATAGTAGTGTAGAATGAATCATTGAACCCAGTCTACTGCGGGAAATAAATCAGGTGCATTCTAGCGCAAAAACAACAATTCTACATTAGGTAAAGCACTTTTAAAGTGGATTTCCTGTTCAGCAGTAATGCGCCTGGATTTTCTGTAAAAATAAAGCACTAGCACTTGGGCTAAAAGACGCCAGACTTCTGGTACAGCCCCGTTAATACATGTCCCCCTATGTTCCCGTTTGGTAGTCAGCCATCCCGCGCGGTTTAACCCCTTAGATGCCAGGGCAAAGATGGCCACGGCATCTTAATCTATGAGAAACGGTGCCACACACTGTTTCTCACTCCGATCGGGACATTAGTGACTTCCATCGCTGCCATGTTTTCGATTTCCCCACTTCCGGCCTCAGGTAGGAAGTGGTGAAACCGCCATATTGGTACACCCTAATGCATTGTATATACAATGCATTAGGCTGTATAAATGATCGCGCCCCCTAGAAGTACCCTAGGGGGACTCAAAGTTAAAGGAAAAAAAAACAATGTTTTAAAGTGTAAAAAAAAAAATAGAAAAATATTAAAAGTTCAAAAGTTTCACCATTTTGCAAATAAAAAATAAAATAATAAAAAAGTTACACATATTTGGTATCACTGCATCCGAAAAAGTCTGATCTATTAACATCATTTATCCTGTACGCTAAATACCATAGAAGAAAAAAATTCCAAATGCCAAAATTGCATTTTTTTTGGTCATTTCACGTCCCTAAAAAATGGAATAAGCTTGATCAAAAAAGCCCCATGTATTCCAAACTGTTAGCTATAAAAAAATACACTTCAGCCCACAAAAAAAATCCTCCGTCACTCGTCTGGAGGTGTCGCAGAAAATGCCTCCGCAGCGCAAATTTAAAAAATAGAAAATTTTAGGAATTTTTAAGGGTACCAAGACATAACGGAAACCGTACATGTTTGGTATTGTCGGATGTGTACCAACCTGTATAATACAGATAACACATTATTTTTGATATGGCTCTTGATTGTTATGGCTCTAAGAAAGCAGGGAGGGAAACACTAAGGTCAAAAAAAATAAATAGGCCTTGGCATTAAGGGGTTAAAAAGTTACCTATTATTCTTAGGGGCTTTTTTTTGCTTTAATAAAGTGTTATTAAACAGCCAATCAATAAAAACTTGTCAACATATGGGAATACAGGAACATCATTTAGGCCTTATTCATGAATCGCAGAATATGTCAGTATTTTGAATTAGTATTTATAAGCCAAAATAGAGGTAGATTCTTAATACAGGGGAAATGTAATACAAGAGGAATACCTTTTCTCTTCTTTGCACGCACCCCTAATTTTGCCTTCTAAATACTGCTGAACAATACTGACCAAAAAGGCAATGCATGGGCTCATTTACACTTTCACATGAATATAATTTTTTCACTTAAAAGTAAAATGTATAAAGGACATAAATGTGAATAAGGCCATTGAAATGTATTGCCAATATTTTTCCATGAAAAAAATTTACACTAATTTGAATCTGAAATACAGAAACTGATGTGAACCAGGACTAAGGGTACAATCTTTGTCATTAAATAAACAATCATTAGTTTTACTGTTCATATCATTAATCATAGATTAATTATACCCTCACATAAGTGTGTTACAGTGTTTTCTGCTTTGAAATGCACCAGATAAAAATTCTTTACTAGGCACATGAGAACACTGTGTTATGTGCTAAATACTCCCACTGCTTTATCCGAAAACTATAGCAAAAAAGGATTTTTAGACCTAAACAGTTCAACTGTGGCCCTGTGCCACTTTTCACTATGGGGAAATGACCCAAATGTATAGTCTTGTATGTTGTAAAGTCTGTGCTGTACAGGTCCCCAAGTAACAATGGCCCACGATACATCTTTACTACATGGTCTTTCCTAGAACTGTTTTGAGCGTGGTTTCAAGATCAATATTCAAACAATGATCAGCAATTTCATACTGTTTACTTGTTATCATCTGCATTAGGAGGATCATGATGGAATCTAATAGACTCTCACAAAGTGTGGTACTACATGTTCTGTACTGCTTTTTAAATGTACCAGGATAAGAAGTTTCTTTTGGCACAAGGTGAGAGCCCCATTTTTTTCTGGTACATTGTGCATAAAGTACCTGACCCACAGAAGCTCCTATCCTGAAAATGCAAAGTGATTTCCAACTTCCAGCAGCTCTTTCTGACTGTTATGTTTAAGGACTTGCTTTATCTATATTAATTATCGCCATCATTTTCTTTATTCTGCATTATGTTTGGGTCACAAGCTATGGTTGCAACATACAATGGTTTCATTATAGGATGGTCATCCCGGAACCAATTAATATGGTATGTGGAGGGACAGTTGTATTAGTCCCTTCTGATCCAGTATTATTTTTTCTAGGTGATATGGATCAAGAGCAAAATTCTGTTTAGATACAGAGAATTATCCTTGCAATTATTTGCAAAGTGTGTTTTAGAATTCTTTCTCATTGGTGCTCTCAATATCTGCTAATATTCTTGGAATAGAAAAGACTAGTGAATAACGTTATGCTTTATGAAAAATCGTACTCTAGATTTACTGTTAGAATTGTTCTATCGTAAATGGCAATCACGTTTTCTTCAATTAAACCTTCAAGAGAGGCTTTGGCCATGTGATTTATTGTGAGGGCTTTCTTTCTTCTCAAACAGAGGGATGGAATTTATGTGTTTGGGTACAGTTTTTTTGGAGTTGTAAAAATGTAGTGTGGCATTTCATTTATTGCTGGTTGATGCTGAATGTCAGCACAAATTTTATATTGCAAAATATTGAAAAACAATTAACAAAAAAGTACTGTAAATGTTTTATTGTCTATTTTACTAGGCTATGAAAAGTACCTTATTCACCATAAGCCATGGTAAATCTCTGTTGACTTTAATACATGCCTGTCACTACTGTAGGAACTGTTGCTGTTCCTTAAAGGGAAATCCCAGTAGTGTTAAAGAGGACCTATTACCTTCAGAGAAACCTCATGAAGAAACAGAAGACTAAAATACACTTTCTCAAATATGCTTCATTAGGAAAATCAAAGCATTTCACCTGTAATTCTGTTTTTTTTTAAAAAAAAAGTGCTGACCCTTTAAAACAGCTCTGAAGTCGGGCCAAGTCGGCACCTGACAGCTTTATGTATGCCTATGTTGACTGTTGTATCAAATTTCCTGCTTCTGAGCTGGGAGAGCCCACTGTGCAGGGAGGAACCTGTAAGTCTACATCATGTGCACACCAGTAGCAGTGTGATATAGATGCCTGTGTTCTATGGATGAGGAGGCTGAAGCAACAGATAAACTCTGTCACACTACGTCATCAGGGTGATGTGCCTGTTGTACTGTATGTAGTGAGAGACTCAGATTACCCTGTACAAGCAACTATGCCCTCAGCTCCCCCTGCATAGTTGGCATCTTCCAGCAGAAAGATAAGATTCAACTGAGTCACAAAGTGAAAGTAAAACCTGTTCCCCTGTAGAAAAGAGAAAAGTGTTATAATTTCATCTAATGTAAATTTTTGTGTGTTTGTGTGGAGGTGATACAGTAGGTGCTCTTTAACACTCTATTGGGTGGATTTATTAATACTGTTTAATACTGAGTATAAATTTAGACTAGACCTTCTTAAAATGCTCCACATTTATCAAGTGTGTGAGAAATCTGGCACATGTTTAAACATTGTAATCAAGTTTGCACGATTTAGTAGTTGGCTTAGTTTGTGCTATCAATTGTGCCATTTTTGGCACATGGCGTTATATTCTAAGTCACACCTCTTTCCAGTGAAGTCAAGTGTGGTGTGAAGCATGTATTCCAATATTTTGCCGCATATTGCACCAAAATTCTGGGGCAATTGCTATATAGAAAACTATGCTCCCCTTTATGTTGTGCACCTGGACCTAAAGATGACCCAGAGCTGTTGAGGAAGAGCCTAGAGCAAGGAGCATTAAGTAATTAGAGGAGGCTAATGCATTAACTATTTTGCTATTGCAGCATCAGCAGGCATTTATTAAAGAAAAAAAACACCTAGACAATCCCTTTAAGTTCCCAGCACTGTTTTCTCGACCATGCTAATGAAAATTGTGGGCGGCATGTATGATTTCTTTTTTTTTTTGCACACTATTGTTGTCACGTCAGAGGAGGTGCAGTGGGCCCTCACTGCCACCCAGCCCACTGTCCCTACCTACTTGGCGTGCTGCCCTAGATGGCAAACCCCCAACTGGATGATAGTCCCTATGCTGCTACATGCAGGGCTGTCAGGGGAATGCAGAGTCAGACAGGGTCGGTTACAGTGCGGGTACGCCAAAGCCACAAATCGAGAACCAGAAGAATAACAGGAAGCAAACCACGGGTCAAACACAGGAGGTAACATGGTACAAAATCAGAAGCCAGAAACCAAGTGGAAGAGCAAGCCGAGGTTAAGTGAACAAGAGTAAACAAGCAACAAGCAACGAGGAAACTGGGGAACTGCTAGGGATAACCTTTTACAGGCAAAGCCAGATTACACTGAGCCAGTTTAAATGAGGCGACCGGACACCGCCCCCGCAGCTGATTGGTGCAGCCACCGGCTCCTCTATTGGCCTGTACAACACACCCTCTGACCTGATTGGGATCTGAGCTGTCAATCTTATGTTCAGCAGTCAGGCTTCTCCCTAGGTGTGTCGACCGACTAGAGGGATTAACCCCTGCAGCGCTTGGCTACTCTACGGCATAAACGTGCGCTGTGACAGTACCCCCTTTTTAGGAGGGTCCACTGGACCCTTCCCTGGCTTAGGTTTGTCCAGATAGGAGTCGTGGAATTCCCTGATCAGAGATTCGGCATGGATGAACCTGGCCGGAACCCACGATCTCTCCTCTGGACCATAACCCTTCCAGTGGACAAGGTATTGTAGAGATTTCTGCACTCTACAGGAGTCCAAGATGTAAGCGACTTCGTATTCCAATTCACCCTCAACGTTAACAGGAGGAGGGGGTTTGGATGGCGAAGTCACCGACGGAATATACCTTTTTAACAATGACCGATGAAAAACATTATGAACCCGGTGGCAAGGTGGTAATTTGAGACGGTATGCCACTGGGTTAATTACTTCTTGCACAACATAGGGGCCCACAAATCGTGGGGCTAGTTTCCCGGAAGGCACCTTTAGGTGGAGATTTCAGGTTGACAACCAAACCCTATCTCCCACAGAGAAACTACTGGAGCAGAGATACCTTTTGTCACACTCTCTCTTTTGGATGCTCTGGGCATTAACCAAGTTCTTCTGAACTTGGGCCCAGGCTGTGCACAGATCGTTAACGATAACATCCACCTCATTGTGATCAGAAGTAGCACTGTATAAAGATGCATGTCTAGGGTCAAAACCATAATTGCAGAAAAACGGCAAAACACCAGATGAACTATTATCCTGATTATTAATCGCGAATTCCACTAAAGGTAAGTATTTAACCCAATCCGTTTGCTTATCGGAAACAAAACAGCGAAGCTTTTGTGTAACTGTTTGGTTCACCATCTCCGTCTGCCCATTAGTCTCAGGGTGGAAGGCCGAGGAGAAGGATAGGGTAATACCCAGAGCCCTACAGAGGGTCTCCAGAAACTGGACACAAATTGGGCCCCTCTGTCGGAAACTATATTTTCGGGTAACCCATGCAGTTTCACAATGTGCTTGATGAAACGCTCGGCAAGCTTCTTGGACAACGACAGCCCCCTTAATGGGACTAAATGACACATCTTACTGAAGCGATCCACCACCACCCAAATGACCGCCTTACCCTCAGAGGTAGGAAGATCGGTCATAGAATCCATGGAGATGTGGGACCATGGATGCTCGGGTATAGGAAGAGGACAAAGTTCCCTAGGAGGACGAGTTCTGGGAACCTTTTCCCGAGCACAAATGTCACACGCTGCCACATAGGCCTCTACATCACAATACAATGACGGCCACCAGTAGTTACGAGAGATCAGCCTCTTTGTGCCAGACGCTCCGAGATGTCCGGATAATACAGAATCGTGTAATTCCTCTAATAATCGTAGCCGAAACTGAGCGGGGACAAAGACTCTAGAAGCAGGACAATTCACTGGCCTCATATCCTGGTGCAAAAATTGGTTAGGCTGTGCACATCCATCTATTTAGAAAAACATAAGCAAAGGTGAACACTGGCAATGCAATAGCATACATCTAATGCAAATATCAGTGGCACACTAAAAACTAAGTAAAACATCAAGGTATATAGGAATTTTTGAAAATGCATTACTGCTAAGGAAAATATGAAAACCTGGGATTCTTAGTTTGCAGTTTTTGATTAATAATTGTTTAAGCTCACCTCCCAATTTCAAGGGGATCCCGTACATGTGAGTCCCAACACTAAAAAAGTTACCTCACTAGGAGCCCTTCAGATACAAAAACCCCGGGGGGATAGGAAATTGCACTGAATTACTCTGCACTGGTTGAAAAGAGGGGGGGGGATGAGCAAGCCAATGAGATTGCCCTTCCTAAATAGACTACAAAAATTTGGGTTGGCTTGCACATCCTAATTTTTTAAAAAATAAGCTAGGTGCACATGGGAAGGGAATAGTACATCTTTTACAATATCATGGGACAAATAAAAACTAAGTAAAACATCAAGGTAATAGAATTTTTGAAAAAGCATTACGTAAGGAAAATATAAAACCTGGGATTCTTTTTTTGCTTTTTGATCAAAAAATTTTTAAGCTCACCTCCCAATAGCGTCAAGGGGATCCCAGTACAGTGAGTCCCTAACACTAACATGTTACCTCACTAGGAGTCCATTCAGACTACAACATCTCAGGGAGTGATAGGAACTTGCTACTGAATTACTCTGCACTGGTTTAAAAGAGGTAGGCGGAGTGCAGCAAGCCAATGAGGTTGCCATTCCTCAAATAGACTACAAAAATTGGTTAGGCTGTGCACATCCATATATTTTTAAAAACGTAAGCATAGGTGCACACTGGCAAGGCAATAGCATACATCTAATACAAATATCAGTGGCACACTAAAAACTAAGTAAAACATCAAGGTATATAGAATTTTTGAAAATGCATTACTGCTAAGGAAAATATGAAAACCTGGGATTCTTAGTTTGCAGTTTTTGATCAAAAAATTGTTTAAGCTCACCTCCCAATAGCGTCAAGGGGATCCCAGTACAGGTGAGTCCCTAACACTAACATGTTACCTCACTAGGAGTCCATTCAGACTACAACATCTCAGGGAGTGATAGGAACTTGCTACTGAATTACCCTGCACTGGTTTAAAAGAGGTAGGCGGAGTGCAGCAATCTCAGTGGCTAAATCAGGGGACGTGGCCGAGACAATCGTCTCCTTGGGTAAAATGGGTACTGGATCCTCTCGAGGTGAGTGACTGGCACAAAAACCTCTAGATAACGCATCCGCTTTAATATTTTTAGACCCCGGTCTGTAGGTGACAACAAAGTTAAAGCGGGTATAAAACAACGCCCAGCGAGCCTGACGTGGGTTCAACCTTTTAGCGTTCTCTAGAAAGGTAAGGTTTTTATGATTAGTAAGAACCGTGACTTGGTGCTGGGCACCTTCAAGGAAGTGGCACCATTCCTCAAAGGCCCATTTAACAGCCAACAACTCCCGGTTTCCAACGTCATAATTTCTATCCGCCATGGAAAATTTACGGGAAAAGAAAGTGCAGGGGTGGAGATTCGTCATGGAAGTCGACCCCTGAGAGA
This sequence comes from Phyllomedusa bahiana, assembly GCA_025379985.1. Lineage (NCBI taxonomy): Eukaryota > Metazoa > Chordata > Amphibia > Anura > Hylidae > Phyllomedusa > Phyllomedusa bahiana. Next base: position 31,912 of record JAODAL010024549.1, on the reverse strand, counting down.
GGACCGCACCTACCCCGAACTCAGAAGCATCTACCTCAACTACAAAGGGTTTTGGAATGGCCCAAGCTTGAACAAAACTGGGCTGTGACAAGTGACACTGTTTAATTTTTCCCAAAAGGGCCCCTAAGGCCCCCAGGTTGCCAGTTACTTTATATTTACCCCCTTCTTGGGCATATCAGTCAATGGCCCAACGAGAACAGAAAGATTTCGAATCATTTTCGAAATTTAGCAAACCCTAGGAACGCTTTCAATGCCCTCGGAGGAAAAAACGACCCATTCCCAAAAAAAGCCTGAACCTTATCGGGAAACCAACGGAACAAGTTTGGGGGTCAAGATATAAACCCCCGGGAAAAGGGAAAAATCCGGAAACCCCCAAAAAAAACACTTATTTGAGCTTTACAAAAAAAATTATTGATCTTCAAAATCTGTAACACTTGTCCCCCCAAAAGGTTTTTAAAGGTGACACCCAGTTTTCCCGCGAAATATTAAAAAAGTCCCTAAAAAAAAGACCCTACAAAAGAACCCAAAGAATTCTTTTGGAAAAAAATCATTTACAGATTCGGGGAAGGGCCCAAAGGGGGGCATTTTCAAAAAACCCCAAGGGGAAACACCAGATTAACAAATAGCCATCCTGGGTATTAAATGCGGGCTTTAAATATCCCCTTCTTTGTTTTCGGATAAGGTTAAAAGGCTCCCCTTAGGTCGTTGGAAAAACCCCTTAGCCTCTTGCATTTTATTAAAAAGAAACAGGAACAACAGTAAGGGGTACTAATTCCCTTTACCTTTATTTTATTGAGCTCCCCCATTAAAGATGGAAAAGGGGGGGACTTCCAAACTTTTTCTTAACGAAAAAAAAAAGAAGCCCCCACCCATGGGGGAAAAGTGGAGGGTCGAATGTGACCCCTTTGTAGACTCTCTGCAATGTATTGCTTTCCATGGCGGTTTTCAGGACCCGACTAGATTATATATCACTGCTTTAGGAAAGCTTACCTAGGCATTAGTTAGGATAGAGCAGTCATTAGGATCGTATGCGGGGGTAAATTCTCAGACATGGGTCTGGAAAACCACTCAGCAAAGTCATGAATAAAGGGCTGTAATCGACTCAATTTCAGCATTACCATGAACAATTTGGCAGACATTTTCAATACACTGCTTTCCCCACCTATAAATTCCCAGAATTCAATAAACACAGGGTTTGTGTTCTGAAGCCAGGCAAACCCCAACAGGACATCAGCGGGTCAAGCTCTCCATGATAAACAATATACAACTTCTCTTATATGTATCGACCCATACTAAACATCTAAAGTTCAGGGGTGCAATACTGGGATATTACCTTAACCCAGTGGGGTAGAATCGATGTGCCACAACCTGAAGGGAATCGAAAAGAGGCTTCAGGGAAGCCTAGACGCCTTAGCGAAACGAACGTCCACGAATTTTTCGGCGAAGCCGATCCTGAATCCACAAAGCACGCCCAGAATCATACATGTTAAAATGACAGAATTTTCATGGAAGCAACAGTTTTTTGGACACAATACGGGAATACCTGCCTCGCATAGGTGACCTTTTCCGCGAGTCACTTAGGCGCTGGAGTTTTCTGGCACAAGACTTCCTCTTAGGAACACTCTCGGATACGATGGCATTCTCTTTGCCACAATTAGAAGCACAGTCCCCAACAGTGCGAAGTGAGAGTCCGCGGGGTCACTGTCAGCATCTGCAGAAGAGGTCCCTACCTGCATAGGCTTCTCCGGAGTTATCGTCGTGCTAGCAGGGTGGTCGTAGAATGGGGAAGAGGAGAAAAGCGGGGCAGCGAAGAAAGGGTCTGTTCCCGACATCTCTCCCTAACCGATGTCTAGCCCGAACTTCCAAAGCATGATAGATTCAATCCAGAGTGCCGGAAGTAGGATAAGCTCCAACATATCTTAAAATGTGTATGCCAATCCCACTCTGAACTGGCAACCTGAGAAGCTGGGTCATTCCACCCTGTCGGAAACACCAGCGGCGAAGTTCGGAGGCTATACTCCTCTTACAGTCTGCTTACCCTGCCTTAAGGTGGTGATTTGTGTCTCGGACACCGCCTACCTAACAGGGTCATCGAAGAGGATACCCAAGGATACGAAAAATATGTCTACCGAAGTCAATCTCGGCGGAAGATGGGGGTAGTGAGAACACACCCACTCCTGAGGGGACCCTTGGAGAAAGGACATGACAATCCTCACTCTCTCTTCCTCACTACCTGAGGTACGTGGGTGGAGACGGAAATGCAGCCAACATCCTTCCTTGAAAGACAGAAAGGCCCTCCTGTCACCTGAAAACCTAAATGGGAGGTTTCAACAAAGGGGGAAGCGATGTCTGGGAACCCCACCCTAGGGATACCCTGGTGAGGGTCTCTGCTGCTGTACACTTAGGGCAGATCTTGGACCAACTGGGTCGTTCCCTGCATCTGCTCCACCAGTGCAGTCATGGGGTTCATGGTGACGTGGAGAGCAGTAATGTGGCCTGTGGAAAATGTCACGTCAGAGGAGGTGCAGTGGAGCCCATGACTGCCACCCAGCCCACTGTCCCCTACCTACTTGGCGTGCTGCCCTAGATGGCAGACCCTCTAAAATGGACGACAGGTCCTCTGCTGCTACGTGTCAGGCGTCAGGGGAATGCAGAGTCATGATAGTGGGTTGGTAATGGTGCGGGTACACCAAAGGCCACAAATCGAGAACCAGAAGAATAACAGGAAGCAAACCACGGGTCAAACACAGGAGGTAAACAGTACATAATCGGAAAGCTCAGAAACGAAGTGGAGGAGCAAAGCCGAAGTCAAGTGAACAGGAGCAAACAAGCAAATACGGTAACTGGGGGAAACGATAGGATACCTTTGTCTACAGGGCAAAGGCAGATTACACTGAGACTTTCTTAAATGAGGCGCCCGGACACCACCCCCTCAGCTGATTGGTGCGGCCCCTGGGCTTTTTTTTTTTCCTATATTGGCCTGTCGGACAAAACCTCTGACTGATTGGGATCCGAGCTGTCAATCATATGTTCAGCAATCAGGCTTCTCCCTGGATGTGTCGACCGACTAGAGGGATTTACCCCTGCAGCACTTGGCTCCTCTACGGCAGAAATGTGCACTGTGGCAATAGTAGTGTAGAATGCGCCTTAATCCATGAACCTGTTCTACTGCGGGTCATATATTTAGCGCTTTCTAGTTACTATGTAACAATTCTGGTTCAGGTAAACAACTTGTAAAGTGGTCTACCTGTTCCAGCAGTAATGCACCTGGATTTGCCGTTAAAAAAAGACATAAATGTTTAGTATTGTACGGTCGTAGTGTGATACGCCTCCAGCATGCCCCTCCATCTCCAGTGCATTACAAAGTACCGCGGGCGCTCTGTAATGCGCCTGATATTGGAGTGCGCCTGCGCCGGTTTTTGGGCTGAAAAGACACCAGACTTCTGGTGCAACCCCATACATACATGTCGCCCTGTGTTCCTAAAGCTATGTCTCCACTGCACAGAAAAACGTGTCTGTGTTTTCAGCATTTTTCATTTTCTATAAACACTGAAAAAACTACTGATAACAGCTCCCATAGACTTCTATAGTAAAAATGTCCTGCCACTGAGCGTCTTTTACTGCTTGGTTTTGCTGCTGGTTGTTTCTTCTCTTGGGGGGGTGGGGAGTTGCAATAAGAGGTTTGCAATAAGAGGTTTGAACCTGTATATAACATGTTCATATACTCCCCCACGACAGAAAAAAATGAATTATGATAAAAACTATGATAAAGTAAAGATGATAAAAACAAGCCAAGAATTTATAGAGGTTAAAGACATATTAAAGTCGCAGGATTATTATAGAATATTCACAGCCCAGTACAGCTAATGTGAGTAATTATTTCATAAGAATCTAAGCAAGAACGGCAGCATTAGTGGCAGTAGGAATAAAGCCAAGGACCATATGGGATACACCAGGGAAAACTTAACAGTGAAAGCAGCAGGTGGAGAGAATGGGTGATTGGTATTTACAGGTCATTAATAAGGCTTCACCTTGTGTTTAAATCTGGCAGGCAGAAAACACAGTAGCTGTAGCTACAGTGATTATTAGACAGTACATTGTCTATCCATACTGATGTTATTACCCATATTAGCTCCTATGCAATAATATGTCAGGTTACTAAAAGAAATGGAGCTAATTATGCTCAGAGGTTGAATTATGGGACATGCTAGACTTTCTCCACCAAAGTCACTAAATCAATAGCAATCAAGAGCATGGATCAGGCAAAAACATTTAAACCTAATATTTTGTAGATCTATTAGTGATGCCAAAATGGCTCTGACCAGTGACAGGTAAAGACTTTCTAAAACTGTTGTGTATTGAATTGTACCAAGACATTAGTTGCAGTTCTATAAGTTACAACAATGTAAGTCTATAGATTGGACTTATTTTTCCAAAGCATCCAATAGATGGTTGATCAGAATGAGATCTGGACGATTTAAAGGCCAAGGTAACTCATTTAACTCTTTTTCAGGTTCCTCGAGCCATTCCTGAACAAGTTTTGGAATGTGGTAAGGCACATTATCCTTCTAAAAGATGTCAATACCATTAGGGAATACTATTTCCATGAAGGGGTATAATTTGTCTGCAATAAAGTTCAGATACTTGGTACTGTAAATGTCAAAGGAACAGCCACATAAATGCCAAGAACCAAGGTTTCATAGCAGAAGAATGCATAGAATGTTAATTAATGGGTAACACATGTGTATACTAATACTATAAACTAATACTATACTATTCAGGAACAAGCATAGGTCCTCTTTAAGGCATAACACCCACTCCTCCTGCTAAGACTTATTCTCACAGTACAAATAATCAGGCCCAGCTTCCACACACATGCCAATAGCACTTCTTACTATACCCCACAAGGTTGTTTCCTTATTCGCCCTGCTTTTCATAAAAAAAAAATTGTTTTATTATTTTCTAGATAAAAAAACTATGAAAGGAGTGTCCAGAGAATAGGTAAGGGATTACAACTCCATGGCTTCATCAAGCATGGATACAATGATCTTAAAATAGAGTATAATAGCCCAAAGTTATGTATGACAAACAAACTCTATTCCACCAAAATGAATTCGATATAAAGAAAATGACAATGACATGAGTAAGATATTTGTAAGGTGTGCAGGGTTGAGATCTAACAGGTACTGTATATGTGGATGTCAGGTCTACTGATGTAGGATTGCTGGAGGGTGTAGTGGGCATAGGGATCAATAACATAGACTTCTCAGCTTGGGTTTTGCAGGCTTCCAACACTGCACCAAACTTGTAGAACATTACACTGGACAGGTAGACAATAATTCACAAGCACCAACTTCTTCACAAATGACAATTGCTCTTCCAGCAATTCCTCACACACAAACCCAGCAGCCTTCACTCTCTAGAATTAAGCCTCCTGGTCACCTATCGTGTTTTAAAGGCAATTTGCTCTCCTTGGTTTACTTCTCTGAGACAATCTAGGCAAGTCTGCTTCACTCTCAACTCACAGTCCCTCTGAAGTCTCTCCCTCTATCTCTCTCGACTTCAGTCCTATCGCATCTATCCCACACACGGCTACTTGCACTCTTGAAAGTTAGTGGTCACGCTCTTTTTGAATCTCTGGGACCACCTACATAGTTTACTCTTCTCAGCTCTTAACTTGTATTCTCCTCTCGGACAGTTCCCCCTTCTCTCTTCTCCCATTGTGCTTATTCTCTCTTAGTTTTCTCTCACATCTATCTGTCTTCACATCTTCCCTCCTTCTCTGTGAGTACTCCCTTCTCCAGATGGAAGTAGACAGCCTGCTCTTGGTCCACAGCCGATTTGTGGCCAAGTGATCCTTTTGCTGTAACAACTATTTTCTGCAACAGGTGAACAGAACTGACTCTCTCTATTTCCTTGATTGACTGACCTTGAGCACATGGCAGACTCCACTTAAAACCAAGTAGTCTCTTCCTTACTTCACACTGATTGACTGCAGGCCCAGCCATGTTTCTCCATCTTAAAGTGTTTCTGCATCTGACCAAAGTGCTAAGCCAGACTAACTTCTTATAAACACATTATACACATTTATAAATATATAAGTACAGCCTGTTCATAAGGGGTGATCACATACTCCACATAATCTAGATAACATAAGATAAATGAACATTAAAAACAGCCAAGTAGAACATTTTGCAATCACTTCAAGTTAAGCTATTAATTATATGGATCTTATGAAATTGTGATCTGTGAATGTGCCAACATCAGATTTCCATGTCATAACAATGTTTTACCTATTATGTTTTCAAATTATGCTAAAATGGTTAAATCAAATCTACTAGAGAGATGTAATGAAATTCTCCATTTTGCTAAAAATTAGTTTCTATTCTGTCTACATTTAGATATGTTTTTATATGTTTTTGTCTATGTGCACACAATGTGTTGACAGCCACTATTAAATAATACATTTTTAAGTACAGTGTAGGACACACCTTGCAGTCTATCAACAAGCTCCCATGGCAGCACCACCATCAGCAGATCTTATATAGTGATAAAGCAAAGATTGGAAGTGTTTGTAATTGTGAAGGACCAGTGGTTGTATATGTGATAATTGTGTTCCGGTAATCGTGGACCTACTGTAACTCCATTCCCACATACCTCACATCAAGCCAATCTATCAACCATGATTTTGGTTAGTATCATTTGATCCAAATCAGTCAGGAAAATGGGCCCATATGAACCTAGGTAGAGAACACTGTTTGATTCAGCTCCTATAGATCCCTTGTGTGATATATTGTTATAATATTTTGTCAATGCGAGAATCAACTATTCACTTTGTAAAATTCTATAGTGTCTTATAAAAATTCTTTGGAAAATTCATTTAGACCAGGGACTTTTCTGATGGTTAAAATTTGAATTATTCAGCATACCTCTTCCTCCATCATATCTGCATAAGGAATACTTGTTGGGGCCACTGCATATGATGGTCCTGATGCTGTGCTCAGTCTTGACACGCAGGCTTTTCTTGCTCATAAGACACAGCAGAGACTGACCTCAGCAACTGGGCTGCAGCACTTAGGGAAACATGTATGCAAATAGGCGTGTTGAAGTGCATTTTTCGCGTCTATTTTTCTGTGTAAAATGTGCCTGAATCTATTAAAGTGTTTTTGTGCGCTCATAAATGGCATCTAAAGTTCATTGCACCTCACCTGGGTGTTTGGTGCATTACGGAAATTTGGCGCATTACTAATGTGCCAAACGCGTATATGATATAGATAGGCTGGAAATAAAAGATAAGCCATTAGAATAGCATGTCAATGAATAGAAACTATGGTACTGACCTTGCTTGGTGGACCACAGGTCCTAGCAAGAAAACAATATTTGGCTTTGCACATTCAAAAACTTTATTGAAAAAATGAGCATAGGTGCACACTGATGTGGCAGCAATATACATACACATTCCAATATCAGCCTAAAAAGGCACATAGGAATTTTTGAGAAAGCATTTCTGCTACATGAAAAATTTTTGAGGTTCACATTTTTTATCAAAACTGCTTAAGCCCGCCTCCAAGTCTTCAAAGGGACCTCAAAATGCAGGTGGGTTCCTACACTAACTTTACATCTTTTTAGGGTCTGTTCAGACCTCCATACTTCAGGGAGTGAAGGCACCAACTACAAGGTACACTGCATTGATTTAAAAAAACTGTGAAGTTGGGTGGAGTGCGACAAACCAATGAGTAGGCAGCCACTCCTCCATACACAAGCTAGAAACAAGCTAGGAGGTGAGCTTAAGCAGTTTTGATCAAAAATGTGAACTAAGAACCTCAAAAATGTTTCATGTATCAAAAGTACCCAGAAATGCTTTTTCAAAAATTCCTATGTCCTTTTGATTTTTTAGTTGATAGTGTGCTGCTGATATTGGAATGCACAGGTCCCAGCAAGACCTGTGGTATGTTGGCTCTTGCCGTATGTAGAATAAAGGTTGAGAGTAGCAATAATAAATTTCAGCACTGATCACCATCATATAATATTTTCTTTCATTTAATGTAGTAAAAACTAAATAACTGAACATTTTATTTTTAACATATTTCAGAAAAATATAGGTCAGTGGGTTGTTTAATTTAAAATGAATTTTAGATTCTATTAATTTTAAATACATTTAATAGGAGGATTTTATTATTTTTGGGATATTATATATTTTTATATTAATTGTATATAACCTATTCGTTAAGGCACAAGGTGCTACTAAGCTTTCTGTCATAAAAACAGCTGACATTAAATTGCAGGAAGTTCATATAAAATGTAATGAACACACATGACAAAAACAGCCAATGACTGGCTTTTAATTGATCTGACTTTGATGGCATATCCTAGAGATCAATGACATCTAAGAAAGCAAAACCTAGCGCCCCACCAATCAGATATTAATGGTCCATCCAGGGAGTAACTAAAATTCAATGGGCCCCATAGCAAAATGAGACCGGCACACACCACTCAATGACAGGGAACTGAAACTGCAGCATAAGTAGCAAGAATTAAAGGCATGGAAAATAGGACACAAATTGTCCGTTTTCACTTGAGGTGTACTCCCTTTTGTTGTCAGCCTTTTAGACATTGATGACTATGTGAGTTATTGTGAAGGCACAATAAATTTACACTGTTAGGCTATGTCTACATGGCAGTGGACAAAAAACGGCCTGAAAACAAAATCCTAAAAACGTTCATAAAACTGAGTTTTCTGTCTAATGCCTGTCAAAAGCCTGTAATTTTTTGCGCGTTTTGCGTTTTTGTGCGTTTTTGCCGCTTTAAATAGACTTCAATAGTAAATTTTCTGCCGTGCTCAGTCTTTTTTGAAACATATTTCAAAAAACGACCAGCAAATAAAAGGAGCAGAAAAAAGACGTTCTGTGGAGACAGCAGGATGTTTTTACTATGGAAGTCTATGGGATCTGTTTTCAGACGTTTTTTCATTGTTTGTATAAGACGAAAAACGCTGAAAAAACAGACGTTTTTGTGTGCAGTGGAGACCACACACAGCCTTACAAGTTGTACACTGACTACTTTACATTGTATCAAAGTCTCATATCTTCAGTGTTGTCCCATGAAAAGATATAATACAATGTTCACAAAAATGTGAGGGGTGTAGTCACTTTTGTTGCCAGAAGTTTATACTGTGTGAGTTCTTTTGAGGGCACACCAAATTTACACTGTTATACAAGCTGTACACTGACTACTTTACATTGTATCAAAGTGTCATATCTTCAGTGTTGTCCCATGAAAGATATAATACATATATATTTACAAAAATGTAAGGAGTATACTGACTTTTGTGATTTACGGTATCAGAAAACCCTCACAGTAGTCCTAAATAGCAGAAACCTACTAACATGTTATTCCTTAACCCCTGGGTCCCATAGCAGCTGTTATGACTGCTAAGGCTATTGGTATCCCTATGGATATATCCTGTCTACATCTGTACTAAGAGATAATTGGGAAAATATATGAACTTTATGCAGATGTTGCCTTTGTCAAGTTTGAGTTTGGAGCTTCACGTCATTAGTCAACAGTACTGAGCTATAATGTATCCTGTGAAGCACTTCATTTTTAGATGTCAGCAAAAAGGACATTATTAAAATTATTTCAGTATGATTTTTATTCTTACTATTAAATTTTCTTTGTTTCTCTTTTTACAGTGAATAGATCAGCAAAACAATTATTTATATGCATAGCAGCTAATCCGGATCATTTTGTGCTAATTTATTCTGTAACCTCTTAACGCCCCATGACATACCTGTAGTTGAGCCAGCTCCATACATGGCAGGTCCCAGCTGTTATTAGACCCGCTATCATTGGACTAGATCAAAGTTAACGCTGATCCCGGATGTTTAACTACTTGGTTTGAAAGGCTGAAAAAAGACTGACATCCATCCAGTTCAGCCTATTGTGCTATAGTGACATGCCATCGATGTTAAATCCAGCCAGCCCCTATAACAACCTTAACAGTTTCCAAGTTTTTCTTCTTCTTCGATTTAAATGCTTACTATTAAAAGCTAAGACATTTTCTGAATTATGTCATTTATGTCATTTTCTGACTTTTACACTGACTTTTTGAATCATGGCAACCATTTAAAGGATTCTATTTTAGACAGAGAATAGATCAATCTCCTGGTGCTAAATCTCTAAATTGCAACTGATGAGATGTAATGTGTGTAATGTGATGTGATATAATACAGTTTGATCATTGTGATTTAAGATAATAAATGATGATTTAAGTGATACTATATGTTATGATATGCGATGTAAAATGATTTTATGTATGATATGATATATAAATAGTGTGATGTGATGTCACGTGATCTATGTATAGTGTGATGTCATGTTCTGACGTAATATGGTAAGTATAGTTTGATGTTATATATGAACAGTGATGTAGTATGATGTTATAAAAGCAGGGGTCCCCAGCCGCCGGGCCACGGGGCCGTGGAGCATCCTCTGCCGGTCCGCGGCCCCGGGCTACAAATGATGCTGACCGCCCTTGATTGTATCAGTGCGGACGGTCGGCATCTACTCGGCCCGGCCGTTGTAAGATGACAACACAGCGTTAACAGTCGCTAGGGAGAAAGCAGGGACGGTGCATTACCGTCCCTGCTTTCCTGATCATTGTAGGTACAGCATCTACACATCAGTGACGTAGGGAGTGTGATGCAGCAGTGTCATCACACCCCCTGCGCCACCGGCCCTCGCCGGCTCCTGGAAGCAGCATCCCTGCAGGGGATCAGGAACGGTGAGTAACTTTTTTTTTTTAATTAGTCTGGTTATTTACCTACAGAGGGCCTATATATAATGAGTACAGGGGGCCTATATATATATGTATGTGTGTGTGTGTGTGTGTGTGTGTATATAATATATTATATATTATATATATATATATCTATATATATAATAAAATATAATAATATATATAGACTACAAGGGACCTATATATAATGAGTAGCCTATATCTATAAAGACTACAGGGAGCATATATATAATGACTTCAATGGGCATATATCTATAAAGACTACAGGGGGCCTATATCTATAATAGCTACAGGAGGCCTATATAAAATGACTACAGGGGGCATATATCTCTATAATGACAGAGCTGATTACATATGTATATTATATACATGTATAATGCTGATCAATATTACTGCAGACTGATTGTCAGCTCTATGGGTCAGCATTATTAATATAATACTGACCCACAGTTACCCCATACTATATCCCTAAATGACACAGTATACAGTTTATTGTGGGTTTTTTGTGTGTGATTCTAAACATCCAGTCCCCTGCACAGTGTCGGACTGGGGGGTCTGGGGCCCACAGGGGAATTGATCTTGGGGGGCCCACTCTACTGTACATGAAAATATTACCGGCCTCTCGGACATAAACGCGCCTATTTTACCACATAATACAGTGTGCAAAACAGAACTGTATTGTGTAGTACAATAGCAAGAGAGTCACATATCTGTCTATCTCACATATCATAGACACAGGGCTAAGTAGCTCCATCCATATCCCCCCCACCGGCCCACATACAATATCCCCCTCCACCCACATACAATATCCCCTCCATGTTTCCCTTGGTCACGCACCTCACCACCTTCTAAAATAAAACACCAGCAAGAAAGTAAAAGTGTTAACTCCTATCACAGGTCAATCAGGGCAAATTTTACGCTGCATTATACCGGCCGCCCGATATAACCTACAACACCACCAAATGGAGACTACCATAGAGGGTCAGAACACCAGCTCAGGTAAAACCTAACAACACCGCCATATGGAGACCACATAGAGGTCAGGGCAACCAGCTCAGGTATAACCTACAACACCGCCATGTAGAGACCACATAAGGTCAACACCAGCTCAGGTATAACCTACAACACCGCCATGTAGAGGGCCTCATAGAGGTCAGACACCAGCTCAGGTATAACCTCAACACCGCCATAAGAGACCCACATAGAAGGTCAGACACCAGCTCAGGTCACATCACATTACAGTGAATACAGCACTGATCCAATATAGAAGTAAAATAACCCCTGAAATCAGGTATTCACTGGAGATATCATATCTGATATCTGAGTCATTCTCTTCTCTCATGAGTCGTTCTTATTCCCTTTTCCTCTGCATCCGTTCCACACCGCCATGATGACTTGTCCCGCCAAAAGCTCATCCCTGCAGAAATTTACACACAAATATCTTAGAATCCTCAATTTTTTTCCCGCATCTTTTTACCTATTCCCACCTCTGTACAAAAATTCCCAGGGGTGGGAGAGCGGTACAAGCCCTAACTTAGAGGCCTAGTATCCTAATGGGTTGGAAGGTGGGGAGAGGACTAATCCCTGGGGATAATGCTACAACTACGGGCTGCTGCCCTCTCAATTATATTACCAGTAGGTAGACAAGACCCTAGGTAGGTAAGCAAATAGGCAAGGCCCCAGTCTGTAGGTAGGTGTTTTCCCCAAGTTAGGTAAGCTGTAGGTAGTTAGGGTCCCCTTTATATAGGCTGCAAGCAGTTAGGGACCTCCTTTAGGTAGTATACAGGCAGTTAGGGCTTCCCATGAAGTAGTATACAGGCAGTTAAGGCCTCTTTTAGGTAGTTTGCAGGCAGTTAGGGGTCTCCTTTAGGTAGTATACAGGTAGTTAGGGGCCTTTCCCTTTTGCAAATTGTGCAGGAAGTCAGGGCCCCCCTTTAGCTACTGTGTAGGTAGTCAGGGCCCTTTAGTATTTAGGTAGCCAGGGCCCCCTTTGTACTCAGGGCCCCCCTGTAGGTAGTCAAAGCGTCCCTTTAGGTAGCCAGGGCCCCCTTTGTAGTCAGTTAAAAAAAAAAAAAAAAAAAACAACAACAAACAGCCACTTACCTGGCTCGGGCTCCTGCTCCGGCCGCTCCGTGCTGCCGCCGGCTCCTGCCACCCTGCATAGGCGGCGCGGTGATGTGACGTCACCGTGCCGCCTACGTCAGCAGTAGGGGCCGGCGGCCGGCAGGCTGAAGGCCAAATGCCTTCAGCCTGCCAGGGAGAGCAGCGGAGCGCTAGCAGCGCAGTGCTCCACTGACACCACGCAGCCCCGGGAGTCGGGGACATTAGTCCCCGGCTACCGGACCGGTCTCTGGGCGCTCGGGACGAAGGTCCCGGGCGTCCAGTGAACGGATGCGCTGACGGGCCCCGGGGAGCGACAGCACTGCCTCCGGGGCCCACAGCGGCTCAGGGGGGGGGCCCACCGGGGGATTCCCCGGTCCCCCGCGGCCCAGTCCGAGCCTGCCCCTGCATAACCCTGACCCAGTAACCCCGCCCTCACTTGGCCGTGGAAAAATTGTCTTGCATAAAACTGGTCCCTGGTGGAAAAAAGGTTGGGTGCCCCTGTTATAAAGTAAAAAAAATGGTCATGTAATAAGATGTAAGGTATCGGTAGCATAGCTGTATGTGATTACAGTGACTGCAGTTGTGACGTGGTCCCTATGTTATAAGCCCATCTTATAGAGACCCAGTGATGTAGTGCTGTGAGTGGCATGTAGCCCAGCTGTGAAGTGATGTTAGGAGATTGTGGATTGCAGAGTACAGCTGTGGACTGCATGGACCAATGCTGTTTAATCAGTCTGTTTCTTTAGAAGGAGAAAGAGGGTAAGACTACAGGATGAGGAATAGCCAGCATCTTCTAATCCTTATTCCTGCTCAGTTCTGACCTGTGGCTCCTATTTCTGATGTTAATTAATGTAGATTGTAAGCCTTCACGGGCAGGGTCCACTTTCCCTCTGCACCTTCCCTCGTCGCCATTGTACTTGTTTGACCTATGTTATGTATGTAACCCCCTCTCAAATGTACAGCGGCCTGGATGTAATGGTGCTCTAAAATAAATAATAATAGTAATTAATTATGTGCCAGCTGCCAGCAATAGGGATCTCAACAGTTGTGATATGGCCCTAGTTCTGGATGGTCCACACCTCCCCAACATCACATTTATTCTCACTGGGTTCCCTCCCCAATCCTAGGTACAGGGTGGTTTTATTACTGTCGGGGTATTCTTACTGTGTTGGGGGGGGGGGGGCATTATTATTTTATGATGGACACAATCTTAGAACTATTACTGTGTGGAGGCACTTATACTGTACATTGTGGAGCAAAGGAAGGCACTATTGAAAATACTGCATGGGGAGCATCTGGTATCTGACCATTATTTGGTTACTGTCTGGGCTGGTCATAACTGGTGGCTATAAAAAGAAGTTGCACGGGAAAGGGGAGGAGGGAGCTGAACTTTGTCACCAGAGAGATGATAAGGATATGATGCAATAAATAATATATATATTTATGTTGTGATAGACATGTTATAATTATTGATTTTATACATTTATATAGTGCCATTCTATTCCAAAGTGCTATACAAAGGCTGTCATCATTGATATTGCTCCCTGTCCTCTCTGGGGCTCACAATCTAAATTCTACATTACCCTATCAGTGTGTTTTGGAGCGATATGATGTGATTTGATTTGACAATGCAACTGTGCTGGTAAATAATATTTTCCTAAATACATTCAGCTCATGTACTACTGCTGTGTTCTTTGTGTCATAACTATAGTCGCCAGATAGATCCTTTCTAGATTTTTACTTGATACCCAAAACAAACTGTACTTCCTCTGAACCATGGATACAACCCACAAGAACAAACACCACATGATTTTGCGGAGGTTCATCTCTCATGTGTGCCTAATATTTTTCTTTTTTTTCTGTACTTGCCTGGGGCAGAAAACTCCTGAAAACTGCAAGGCATAGCATCTGTTGGGATCACTTTACCTCATTTTTAAATCTGTGCACTAATCTACTTTGGAAAATTGCAAGACTCAAATGACCGAAAATGTCAGCAGCGCTTTTATTAAAAAGAAAAATTCCATCATTGCACTAAAATTAAATAGACAGAATGTAATATAAATTTCATCTTTCACTCCATTTTACTGCTTCTTACATTTAAACAAATTTCCTTCTGTAAAATATATAGGTCTAGCATCACTGCATTTCATAGCCAGCAGCCAAGGAGAGATTTTATGTACTTGCTTTAATAACACATATTTCCTTCCAATTAATGTATATGTGTTTATTGCTGGCCTTAAACAATGTTTGAGTTAGTTAAGCAAAACTGCATCAAGATGAGTCATAATTTAGTGACTTTAGACATTTTCAGTTTTTGTATTTTTGCAATACTTCAAGGCGAGGGTCATACATCAGCGCTGGTGCTGCAGAGCATTGTGATATTTGTGCATTGTGTTCTTTTCTTTTCAATTTTAGGACTGGAAACCACAAGCTATTGAGTTTATTTTTATGTTGTTGTTTTGTTTTTTTGGACTTCCCTAATAGATGAAATCCTGCCCTGTTGTAGCATTATCTGACCTAGGCCTTAGGCTGAGATGATGGAAGCATAAATATTTAGGACATTAATTAGTTAATTTCATACTTAGGTGAGTATTCTATGAAATACTGTAATTTTTAGCCAACATGAAGCTGTCTTAGAAAGCACTCTGTTTAAAGGCCTTAATCATGCACAGCAGAAAATTTCTATTGCATATATTGAAAAAAGGATTATTTCCATCTCTGACACATAAGGCAAATCCACGCTTTAAATGTAAAGGATTATTGCCATCTATATATAGCGTATCCACAGGATATGCCATAAATTTCAGATAAGTGATCATTTTGGAGATGTCCTCTATCCAGCCTGGATCCAACAAACTAAATGTGCTATCCGCAACCCCGGAGTCCGGTTTGACCATGAACAAGGACTGATGCATGATGGAACTAAGGGCGACATGGATGAATTCTTCTGGCGCTGATAGACCAGCTCTAAATTGCTTTAAGGTAGTATAGACTGCGCCAGAATGTATGAACCTGTTCTTCTGCAGATCATACATACAGGTGCAGTCTAGTGCCAATATGACAACCCAGGCTCAGGCAGACCACCTTTATCCTGGTCTGGCTTTTCTAACTGTTCTACGCCGAAGCTTTAGAGTCAAAGAATCATAAATGTGTCTACTTCTACTAATGTGGTGCGACACGCCCCCAAAACGCCCCAAAACTTTGGTGCGGTACCGAGGCACATATCACGCCAAAGTTTGGAGTGGGCCTGTTCATATATCTATAGAACTGGTCTACTACAGCTTTTTGAGGCCCGTTCATACATGTCGCCCTAAGTGTCGACCACTTAATAAAAAAGAAAGTTGAATAGAACTACAAGTAGATTTAGATGTATCCTTCATCCCTCTTCCTGGTCAGGCTGTGGGTGCTTCTATAATAGTGATTGGCATACTTGCTATGTATTCCCAGCTGTTCTAATTTCACTGACATGAGTGAAGGAGATGTAATCTATAATGCAGAAGGCTACAGATCTCAAAGTAAACCGAAGTAATTAATTTCCTTTGATTGTTAGAGATAACACACCCTGTTCTCAAGATGTCAGAATCCTGTGTGCTGACCCATGGTGTGATGTCATTCCCAGCTCTTCGATAAGACAGAGCAGAGAGAATAGGGGAGAGCAGGACAGTAACCAGAGAAACCTGTGTAAACTCAGGTCAGATAACATCTCTCTTACGTCCTGAACAGAGAAAAATCAAAGAAAGAATGTATTTTAAAGTCTTGACTTAACGTTCCCTACCTGTTAAAAGCTAATCTTTGTAGTAAGATAATCCCTTTAACAAGCCTTTTAACAATCTGGATAAAGACTCCATTCACTTGTGTGAATTGATCTTCTGCTCTTCCTTTAAATTCAGAGTTTACAGAATATGCAGATCCGAGATCCAACCCATACATGATCAGAAGGTATTCCTTTTACAAAAGGACTCCTGATGTATAGTTGACTTGAACATGAGATCATGAAAGAAAAAGTTGAGAAGAGCCAGTCTGATGGCCCTGAGCTCTTTTAAGTAGAGTGAGAAAGTGTGATCTTCCATGGACCACTTGTTTTGGATATAGAGAGTATCTAAATGAGCAATGTAACCTGACTGTTTAGAACAGACCTTGGCATTGTACGGCCCGCGGGCCGCATCCGGCGCGCTAGCTTGTCAGATGCAGCCCGCGGCGTACGATGTCCATGTCTACCAATAGTAGCGCTGATGGCCCGCCATGGCCGGGTAGCACTGAGAGGCCATGATGGGCCATCAGCGCTACTATTAATATCCCCAGTATTTGTGAATTGGGCAGCAACACGATGAAGTGAGCTAATCGCGCCGCTGCCTCTCCTCGGCGCACAGAGTAATTACTCTTTGCAACCAAGGAGCTGCCGGAGGAGCGTCCTGGCGCTGACGGTGTGATAATGTCATGCCGCCAGCCTCAGGCAGAAGAGGAATGCGCTGGACTGGGAAGCAGGTAAGGTAAGTATTAGTGTTGTTATTTTTAATTTCGTTCATAAATCTATATACCTGCCTGTGGGGAGCTATATCTACTTTTATACCTGCCTGTGGGACTAGATCTACTTATATACCTGCCTGTGGGGACCAGTATCTATCTATATACCTGTTTTTGAGGACCTATATTTATGCCTGTGTGGACATATATATATATATATATATATATATATATATATATCTGCCTGTGAGGATCTATATCTATCTATATACCTGCCTGAGGGGACCTATATCTATATGGAAGAGAGGAGTGGTAGTACAGTACTGGAACGGAAGTCTCAATCTTTAAAAAATCCAAAACTCTTTATTGAAGATCCATTAAAAACTTGCACACCTGTGATGCATAGTCTGACGCGTTTCGGGTGACGCACCACCCTTAATCATAGCCTGTCTCACAGTATAACAGACACTTCTTATATATCCAATAAAAGCATATCCCTTACCTGAATGTCACGCCGGTGTGCTGCTCAGGAGACGGCGCAGGAACTTCCGGACGGAGATGCCGAAACCGGAAGTGACGAAAGCAGCATGCGCAGTGGAGCAGCTTGCTCCCAACCTGGAATGGGCAAGATATGCGCAGAGAAACGATACCGCACTCCGTCTCAGAGCAGAACGGCGGAACATTCAGGAGAAGTAAAACCAAATAATAAAGTTCGCATATGAATAAGGCATTTACATATTAGAAAAGGAATAGACAAAAATTGTATATTTGAGAAAAAACTAAATGCAATAGTGTTACCTATTATAAGTAGAGAAATGCATGGGAATATTATATAATAATATACATATATAGGATTGAGATTTAACAGGAATAATCACATATAATAAACGCTCTATGGCCAATCAGTAATGTATACATATACCAATGATAGAACCTGATCTTATACAAACTAAAAAACAAATAACAGAATAGCCAACCTGAAGTGAAAAGACATAAAATGAAAAGACATAAAATGGCAAAAGTGGCATGGAATATGACACTGCAAAAAAAAAAAAAAAAAAAATGTGGATTAAAAAAGGGTGATTAATATTGAAATATGATTTCACGTTTTAAATTTAAACCCTTTGGGTACGGTGTATTTAACGTGAATATCCAGAAGGCTTCACGGTCATGCAAAATACGTTTTAGATCACCACCCCTAGTGGGTTTGCTGATCTTCTCTATGCCCACAATTTGTAAATTTGTAGAGTTGTTGTTGTGAATCTCCCTAAAGTGCATTGAGAGATTAGATCGATTACGGGGAGTTGTATTGGTGATATCATTTAAGTGCTCTAAAAATCTAGTTTTTAGTCTCCTGGCAGTGCTACCCACATATTGGACATTGCAGGCTATGCATGTTGCCAAATATACCACATTGCATGAATTGCAATTGATATGTCTTTTTATAGTGAATACTTTTTTCCTTTCACTATCGGAGAATGTAGTAGAAGGTTTAACAAATTGGCAAGTGCGGCATGGGTGGGACCCACATCTATAAAATCCTGTAAAATTTAACCAAGTAGGTTTATTTCTGCGCGACTGTATTACGTTAGGGGAGAGGAGATTCCCTAATGTTTTTGGTCTTCTAGGGACTACCCTGAGTCCTTGAGACAAAATAGATTCTGTAACATCATCCTCCCATAAAATGGGAAGATATTTCAAAAAAATTTGTTTAATCTGATGAAATTGATGACTTTGGTCTAGAGTGAGTGTCAATAACTCGTTAGATTTTATCGCAGGTGTGCAAGTTTTTAATGGATCTTCAATCAAGAGTTTTGGATTTTTTAAAGATTGAGACTTTCGTTCCAGTGCTGTACTACCACTCCTCTCCTCCTTTGTTGCTGCTCATCTCCTCTGGATGCTGTACGTGCACGGACGGATCTCGCTGACTATATAATTGGTGAGCTGGCTATACCCCTTTTTTTACTCTATCTCAGAGGACTTTGTTTTAGTTGCCGTGCTTTACCAGTCAGCATCTGGACAAATAATATTATAAAGATCGTTTATTGACATAAGAATATTTATCTTTTATAGTACCTGTTTGTTGCATATTACATATATTGTTCATATATTTTGGACTGCATGGGCATTCATAATGTCTGAATTATCCAACCGACTTGAAAAGGTGGCAAGAGTATTTCAGAAAACAAGCGATGCGGTTTCTAGGTCACCGGAATTCTCCTCTAAACTTAAAGAATTGGAGAAATTCAAGGTTCAAGAATTACGGGTTTGGTGGGACTCTATGACACTACAAATCTACGTGCAACAAAATATGATCCCACGAGGTCTTCGGATAAAGAAGATTCCTACCACTATTTTCTCACAAGAATTTGTTATCCAGTGGAACCAAATATTGTCAACGTGCTCTCTAAATTTGATGACGCTTATAATTAAGCATGAGGAGTCTAAGCTGCAACAAATTGATGAAGATATTAAAGCATTGGAAATAGAACTCCAACCTTTGCAAGAGCTTCAAGGCTATGATGCAGCCTGACACGATATGAACAGCAACCTCACTGCACTGGAAGACTCCAGCATGGAAACTAAAAAAATCAAATAGCAGCGGGATCTCTTGACTACCAGCAAAACCAGGTGTACGAATGGGGTTGAAGAATTCCTGACCAAAGTACACCTAAATCTATACTGAAACACAGATCCAAGAAGTGGACCCCGTATAAATATCAAAGACGGGTTAGTTTCAGTTCAGTGGAGTCAGATTCTACAGAGAGCAATGTTGAGTCGATTGATGAAAATCCTGCTGCGGCAGCTATGAGTGAAAGTACCCCATCTTACTATCGACAACAAAATAAAAATAAAAATTCAAAAAACGACAAAGGAGGGGAGGCAGGAAACATGCAAACAGACGTAAGAATGAAGACCCGACAAACATTCCTTTATCCTCAATCATGCTGAATTCCTCACTGGAATACGTTTTAAGTCTGGGTATGAATTTCGGTGTGAAACAAGATTTTGATGTCTTCTCCACATTAAAGGACATAAATAAATTTATTCGCCTTTTAACTCTCAAAAGACATTTTCATTCTGATGAGGAACTCAACAGGATCAATAAGGATCCAGTTGAGCAAGATACAGTCTGACCAAATAGTTATAAAAATCTTTCCTTTCAGGAACAAATGGCCGTACTATCTTTGGAAACTCTCTCTACTGAATGTGATAATTCTCACCAAAAAAATAACAGGAGTCATTGACTTTAAAACATCTAACCCAGAATTTTATCCCATCAATTCCCGTATTCCAGCAATGGATCGCTTTCAGTCTCTTGTTGAGAGGGACTTAAGGTATCTCAAGGACAGTGCTCCCCCGTGTCACAAATATCAGAATTTATCTAAAAATTGTAGCTTAGCATTATAACAATTAATTAAAAATGAAGATCTAATTATTAAGATGGCTGACAAGGGGGGCACTGTCGTTGTGATGAAAAAGAAAGATTATATTTCTTCCATGCAGTCTTTATTATCAGATGATCAAGTTTATTGTAAACTTTCGAATGATCCCACACGTATTCCTAGGGGAATTGAGGCAAATTTTATCTGAAGGTCTAGCAGTAAATGCCTTGTGTCAAAGAGAGGTAGATTACATCTTGATTGAGAACCCGGTGACACCTATAATATATGGCCTCCCTAAAACACATAAGAACCAGGTTAATCCGCCCATGCGTCCTATTGTGTTAGGAATCGGGTCATTACTCGAGAGATTATGCCAATGGTTGGACTCGGTGTTACAGCCCTTGGATCATCGGGTACCCGGTTTCCTTCAAGACACAAGAGACGTTCTGTGTAGTTTGTCCAATTTCACCTGGAAATCGGGTATGGCTTGGGTCACCTGCGATGTAGAGGCCCTATATACATCTATTCCGCATTATGTAGCTATATTAGCTTTACAATTCCACCTGAATAATTTCATGGGTTACTCCGAAGATTTCTGTTCTTTCATTCTAAGTACAACCCAATTTCTCATGACTCATAATTTTTTCAAATTTGATGACACTTATTTTTTACAACTTCGAGGAGTCTCCATGGGGGCTAAATTTTCCCCATCATTGGCCAATCTAGTGATGGCCTGGTGGGAGGCCATGTATGTTTACACTCTTGACAACCATTCTCTGAATGTCTCCTATGGTGTGGCAGGTACATCGATGGTATCCTATTGATTTGGGGCGCCGATGTACCTGCCATGCAAGCATTTATGGATTATTTAAAAAACAATCCTCTGAATATTTTGTTTACTTTTCAGAGTGATTCTCAAACTATTCATTTTTTGGATCTTACCCTAACTGGTGTACATGATCATACTATTGATTCTAAAACTTACCGAAAACCTTTATCTGGGAACACCATTTTACATCACAATAGTTTCCATTCCAAAAACACGTTAAATTCTATTCCCACAGGGGAGATGATTCGAGCAAAACGTAACTGTTCATCCTCAGATGACTTTGAGGTGGAGTGTAAGACCATTCAATGTAGACTCAGATCTAGAGGGTATTCAAGGGGGCTACTAATTAGGGTCGGCCATCAAGCTAGAAGCAGGACACGGAAGGAACTTTTGTCCTCGTCTAACAAAACCAAACCCAAGATAAAATCTAATGAGCTATTGACACTCACTCTAGACCAAAGTCATCAATTTCATCAGATTAAACACATTTTTTTGAAATATCTTCCCATTTTATGGGAGGATGATGTTACCGAATCTATTTTGTCTCAAGGACTTAGGATAGTTCCTAGAAGACCAAAAACATTAGGGAATCTCCTCTCCCCTAACGTAATACAGTCGCGCAGAAATAAACCTACTTGGTTAAACTTTACAGGATTTTATAGATGGGGGTTTCCCCCCATGCCGCACTTGCCAATTTTGTTAAACCCTCCACTACATTTTCCGATAGTGAAAAGAAAAAAGTATTCACTATAAAAAGACATATCAATTGCAATTCATGCAATGTGGTATATTTGGCAACTTGCATATCCTGCAATGTCCAATATGTGGGTAGCACTACCAGGAGACTAAAAACTAGATTTTTAGAGCACTTAAATGATATCCCCCAAAACAACTCCCCGTAATCGATCTAATCTCTCAATGCACTTTAGAGAGATTCATAACAACAACTATACAAAAATTTTCAAATTGTGGGATAGAGAAGATCAGTAAAACCCACTAGGGGTGGTGATCTAAAACGTATTTTGGCATGACCATGAAGCCTTCTGGATATTCACGTTAAATACACCGTACCCAAAGGGGCTAAATTTAAAAAAAGAGAAATCATATTTTCAATATTAATCACCCTTTTTTAATCCACATTTTTTTTTTTTTTTTTTTGCAGTGCATATTCCATGCCACTTTTGCCATTTTATGTCTTGCTATTTTATGTCTTTTCACTTCAGGTTGGCTATTCTGTTGTTTGTTTTTTAGTTTGTATAAGATCGGTTCTATCATGTAACATTATGATTGGCCATAGAGCGTTTATTATACATGATCATTAGGTTATTCCTGTTAAATCTCAATCCTATATATCTATATTATTATATAATATTCCCATGCATTTCTCCACTTATAATAGGTAACACTATTGTATTTAGTTTTTTTTCAAATATACAATTTTTGTCTATTCCTTTTCTAATTTGTAAAATGCCTTATTCAATATGCGTACTTTATTATTTGGTTTTTTACTTCTCCTGAATGTTCCGCCGTTCTGCTCTGAGACGGAAGTGCGGTATCGTTTCTCTGCGCATGTCTTGCCCATTTCCCGGTTGGGAGCAAGCTGCTCCACTGCGCATGCCGCTTTCGTCACTTCCGGTTTCAGCATCTCCCTCCGGGAAATTCCGCGGCGTTCTCCTGAGCAGCACACCGGCCCTGCATTTAGGTAAGGGATAAAGCTTTTTTTGGGTATATAAGAAGTGTCTGTTATACTGTGAGCAGGCTATGATTAAGGGTGGTACGTCACCCGAAACGATTTAGACCATGCATCACAGGTGTGCAAGTTTTTAAAAGGATCTTCAATAAAGAGTTGGATTTTTTAAAGATTGAGCTTCCGTTCCAGTGCTGTACTAACCCCCTCCCTCCTCCTTTGTTGCTATTCATCTCCTCGGGTGCTGTACGTGCACGGACGGATCTCGCTGATTACACAATTGGTGAGCTGGCTATACCCCTTCTTTCAACCTATATCTATATACCTGACTGACTGAGGGTACCTGTATCTGTGTACCCAACTGACTGAGGGGAGCTGTATATACCTGCCATATTGGCGGATGTATCTATATACCTGCCTTACTGGGGGACGTATCTATATACCTACCTTACTGGGGGACGTATCTATATACCTGCCTTACTGAGGGTACAGAGTAAGTTTCCACAAAAATAAACCCCAAAAATGAATTTTTTCCCCGTTCACCCTGTTATTTTTATTTTTTTTTATTAGTCTGGTTCTCTAAAACCATCCCACTTTCTCATGCGGCCCCATGGGAAAATTAATTGCCCAGCCCTGGTTTAGAATCTGTGGTGAGAATCTGAGGACAGGCAAAGGTCACCTATCAGCATGTTAGTGTGAGAGCCTTGAGTGTCTAGAATGAAGCCAACATATTTTATTATTCTGGTGGAAGGATATAGTTAAGATTTTTCCATGCTGATAATGATGAAGCCATGACTAGTCTACTTATGAAGAGTCACTTGAAGGAGTAGTAGAGCAGCTCAATCCTAGGGCTCAGAAAGTACGGCTGCTACTTTGTTATATGTGGGGAGCAAAGGTTTTTTTTCGAAGGCCTATCATATCAATTGAAAATGGCAAACCGAAAGATGGAGAAACTTCCGATGGTTCTGCATAATGGTAATATAATTGCTGTTTGATTGGTTAATTGATTAGATTGTTAATGCTGCTTCATTATCTCTTCTATCCAAGCTTTTTTTTAAAGCTGGGGACACAAGCTTTAGCACTTGTATAAGGACAAAGCTTTGCCTGCATTTATTGGCCAATGGCTACTCAAGTTTTCCATTAACATCTCTGTTTTAAATGAGTACAGTCATTGGTAGTCACCTGTAGTTGTCTGCACACAGATTGAGGAGCATGTGACTTGAACCTTAGCATTATCAGGAAATGGCACTTGTTGTGTGTATAAAAATAAGTGTTTTTTTTGTTTTTTTTTTGCTGTAATAAATAAAAATAAAAGAGGATCTCTCAGCCAGCTCTGTTTCTCATTCTCTTTATCGCTCCTTTGTTATTTGTCTCATTTAAGTTGGAAAAGTGTTCATTTTATTAAAGGCATAATATATTCTGTAACACTAGTATACAAATTTGAAAAGAACATTACAAACATGCACTTTAAGGGGGGTTGTAATTGAGGAACCGTTTCTTTGTAAAGCAACAATTATAGAAACTGTGTTTGCTGCATAGTGCATAAAAGTAGGTAAATCTAGAAAAAAAACTAGCACTGAAATTTCACAATTATGCTGTGGTATATCGTGATATACCGAGGATAAGCTTCAAACATGTAGTCAAAGGTAAATAGAAACTATTACCAGATACATTGCTGCTCTGATTTTGCTTCCTTTCAGAGCTAAAGCAGTTCTTATCTCCTGATTGTGTATCCAGGTTTCCCAAGGTCACCAACCATCTCTCTCTGATCTCTATGCTCTAGCAGCAGTTGTCAGGATGGTGGCATTACTCTGATATTTCTTATGGGCAGCACAAGAGCTTATGTATCTTACTGACAAGTTTAATCCCTCAGAGCTCAGTAGCCTTGTGTCCTGCTATATAAACATTTCCATTATCAATGTCCCCCTAAAAGGCTCAGTTAGAAATAACACAGCTGGTATGCCAATCGCTGCTGCAGAACCACCCACAGCCTAACAATGTCCCAGCCTGAAGCTCGTTGTAAAGAGTGGACTCCAAGAGATTTCCAACTGTAGAGCTATCTTAAGAATTCCAATACCCACAATGTCAACATAAAGAGGTAAATAATGACCCCTTAAATTTATACTCTTTTACCTGTCAAATACATTGCTGCTTTAAAAAAGATCAGACAAAGATCTTAAACATGGGCCATGTATACTTAATTTTTGCATCTCATACTCCACTGAAACTCTGTTCATTAAAATATCAACCCTACCTAGATTTTCTTTCATTATTCTCAGCAGCTTCATCCAAAACATATTATGAAACAAGAACCTGCCATGCCTTTTATTATAATAGAAATAAAGAATCCCCTTCCAGAGCTCATTTTTGTTTGAACAACTTCTTAATTGTGCTTCTAAAACTAAATGAGGCTGAGCTGACTATTCCTATTACCTTGAATACCGCATAAAAATCCCCTGTCATTACCCACCACTGGAATATATTATCACAGCAGCCAAAAAATGGTAATGAAGTCTTAATATTTGCCAAATTCATCTGCAAATCTCATCAGCCATCAAAAGCATATTAAATGTTGTATTGTGTTTGCTCTTCATATAACCAGCTGACTGTAACCAATAATAAAATGACATCTCAAAGATCCTGTCAAACATGATTCCTTCATAATCAAAAGATAATAATTGTTCTTCCATGTTTATGGAAGGCAGTGAGAGGTGTGATTTCAGTACAATACTCACAGACAAAGCCATGTAAGAGATAATGAGTGTAATCAATCACTGATCATTTCATTTCAAAATGTGTGCACATAAAAGCACAATCAGTTTATAATGTTCCTCTAAGTAGACGGGAATCCTGTTCTACTGTTTTAGAAATAAAAAACAAATAGTAATAATAACAAATAAATAAATATAATCCACAAAGCCTCTAAGTTTAATGCTAGGTTCAATAAAGTCTGCAGAAGTAGAAGAGAGATCAGGTTAGTTTTGTCAACTACTACAAATATTTTTATCTGTTGATGCAGATTTCAGGAGATGGGCCCTTTAGGTATTTTATCTTCTATTTTGTCCGTTTCAGTTAGATGTTTCATATTCTTCAAGCCGTGGTGTTTTTTGGGGAGCCATTAGTGTTACAGTGCCTAAGCCAACTGGAAGATTCTCTGGTAGGTCAGTCCAACCCTATAAGAAAGCTGGCAAGATTAGTTGGGGAAAGGAAACAAATAAGCACATTTGTGGCTCTGATTATTGCCTTTCAAAAACATTCCTGCCAATGTTTTGATATATTGTGCTGAATATTTTTATTTACAAAATAATAAAGGAAATCCTGTATATAAATTGAAGGGGAATGATGCTATTAGTTTACTTCTAATTAGTATGATGGCAAAAAAAACTGAGAGTGGTATATAGAGACAGGACTAGGACAAGGCATTTTGGGCTAATAGCTAATCAGCCACAGGGGTTGCAGGAAATAGAGCTTAATGCTGTCATATTTTTGTAGTGATTCTATTTTTCTACTGGTTGCCTCCTTTGGACTACATTGGATTCATTGAACTACTTCGGACCAGCGTTGGATCCATTTCTTTAGTAAAATAGTTAACAAGGGATGTTGTTGGGGAGTATTTATTTAAATAAGATGTTTTCTTCTGTTACTTGGGGCAGTTTTAAATTATTTTATTCCATTGTTAGTAATGGAGGTGTCTGAAAGAAGCCTCTCCATTACTAGTGCTGGGAATTGGTGCCAGCCAGCGGTGTTTTCATCACCCCAAAGCTGTCACTAACCCCCTTGTACTATCACCCCAGTGCATCAGGGGTGCTGGGAAGAGCCAGGTTACTGTCAGAATGTGGACCATCTAATGTGATGGTGTGCTTCCGGGACAACTGGTATTTTTAAGGTGGGAAAGAACCAACATCCATTAACCTTCCCATTCTGATATTACCAGCCTGTAGCTGTGAGTTTTACCTTGTCTGAAAATGGGGGAACACCCGACGCCGTATTTTTTCAATCCTTTTTTTGTTAAAAAAATCTGGAAAGAAACAAATTATTTAAAACAAAAACATAGTTTCCTCCCTATTTTGCATTACCAGCGAATGGTGCAAGGGCAGGCTGAGACTATGAGAATAGGCCCTTCCCATTCTAAAAACACCAGCTCGCAGACACCTGAAAAACAGACCATCACATTATCGCTTTTCCTACCTCTCTTCCTACTAATGTGCTGGGGTACTGCTCAACTGACACCATCCAGCCACGGATGCTGTCAGATGAACACTGCAGTGAAAGAGGCTGGAATCTAACCTCCCCCCACTGCCCCTCCAATGATCACTGCCGATGTCTGCAGCTGCAGCCACTACCAATTTTTGATTCCTCTTCTTCAAGCCCCCTCCGGGCACACCAGTGCAGCATTTGACACCTCTCCCAAGATGGGCAGAATGAGGGGGGTCAGTTAAAAAAAAAGTTGTTAAACAGCCAGGATCAGCATTATCTCTGGTCTCAGCTGTTGAAGGCAAATGTCAGCTGTAACTAACACAAGTCCTGTGTGTGGAGCAGGCTCAGTTCCTGAGCCTGCTCCGTTCTTGCACCTTTTTCCTGACAGGCAAAGGTAGATGATGGCCCTTTATAGAGCTATATTATTACCAGACTTTAAAAATACATTGTGAAAAATATTGTGATCTATATGTTCTCTGTTCTGTCAACATCCACATTGAAAGTTAAAATTGTTTCTTGAGTGTGTCCATCTGCATTCCACCAGCTTAAAGGGGATGTATCGCTTCATCAGTTAGTCTGTTTCAGTGTACTTTCTGTTTCTCAGTTACAGAAATCCAGGTGCGTTTCTTTCCCTCCCAGCTGGGTGTTTCTTAACTGAAGGTGGATGACCTCATCCCCCTCCTTCACTGTTCGTGCTTGCCCCTGAGTCAGTGTGTTTGAGATCTGTGGGAGGGGATAGCACATCCCCCCCTCTGTCCACATGTCACTGTGTCATTCCTCTCCCTATGCAGTCTTAGGCTCTGTTTACACTGCAGTGGACAAAAAACGACCTGAAAACGAATTACTAAACACATTAATGAAACTGAATTTTTTGTCCCCTCCTGTCAAAAGCAGCTGAAAAACCGGCCGTTTTTTGCCGCAATTTGCATTTTTTACACTTGTTTTTTGCTTGTCTTCAAGTCTGTTTTTTAATGTATGCATAAGTTAAGCCATTGGATGTAACTCCACCCTACAAAAGGGGATATAAAGCACATTAATGCTTTTAGATATGTTTTTGTAAGTTGTTTTAAGGATTTTTGGCAAAAAGGGTTATTCGCGTTTGCCCCAAAAAAAGTTTTTTAGGGAATTTTGGCCCAAAGTCCAGTTTTTTAGGTTTTGGTGCTAAATCCTATTTTTAGGATTTTGGCGCTTATAAAGTTATCTCGATTTTGTCGCCAAAAATACTTTTTGGGGATTTTGGTGCTAAAATACGTTTTTATTCCGCTTTTGCAGCAAAAAATCTGTTTTAAGGATTTTAGCGCCAAAATCCGTGAAAAGCAGACTTAAGCACCAAAATCCGTTAAAAAAACCGGGCTTTAGTGCCAAAATCCGTAAAAAAAATACCATAGCGCTAAAATCAAAAAAAAAAAAACATTTTAGTGCCAAAACCATAAAAAAGTATTTTTTTTTTTAGCAAAAAAAAAATTTTCCCAAAAAAAAAAAAAAAACATTTTTTGAAAAAAAAACAAAAGCAAAAAAAAACGTTAATAGCCCAAAAAAACCCGAAAAAAAAGGGGCAAAAGCCAAAAAAAAACGGATTCTGGGCGCCAAAATCCATAAAAAGTTTTTTTGCGTCAAAACGAGAGAACTTTATTAACCAAATAGTTAAGAAAAGGTTTTAGAACCAAAATTTTTCCCCAAAAAAAAAATAAAGTTTTTTTACATCAGAAGAAGATAACTTTATTAGGGCAAATCTGTAAAAAAAGG
This sequence comes from Phyllomedusa bahiana, assembly GCA_025379985.1. Taxonomy (NCBI): domain Eukaryota; kingdom Metazoa; phylum Chordata; class Amphibia; order Anura; family Hylidae; genus Phyllomedusa; species Phyllomedusa bahiana. Next base: position 2,702 of record JAODAL010024549.1, on the reverse strand, counting down.
TTTTTTGCACCAAAATCTGTAAAAAAAAAAAAAAAGTTGCGACTGCATTCTCTAGACACCCTTTTTGAACTCGAGCCATTATCTTTTCTTTCCCCTTGGAGGTTGTTACGTTAATCCAGTTTTAGAACTCATCCAGGCAGCACAGATCTTCCCCTTTATTTTTAGAAGGGGCACAATTGTTGTTTTTGTAGAAAGCGCAGTGTTACGTGGGCTCTGGGTGTGAGAGGAAATTTTCCCGGGGCCCCTTATTTGATGAGGAGGCGGAAGCCGCTCCCGAAAATGACCAGGGGCCAGACAGAAAAAATTTATAGGCCCAGCACCCAAAATGAAAAGAGGTGGAACCCGACGACACTGGGAACGGGGTTTTACAAAAAACCAAAGATAAGGAACTGTGAAAAAAAAGAAGTTTTTGCTAATGACTTTAATGCAAAGTTGTTGTTTTCACTGCCCCTTTATTTAAAGACCTTTAATGAAATGAACACCCTTAAAATTTTTTTTAAAAATAGTAGGTTAATTGCAGAAATTTCAAATAGAAAAAAAGATTTGCGACATACCCGTCTTTTTTTAATTTTATTCCTAAAAAAAAGGGAGACAAATGGGGGGGACTTAAAAACCTGGGTTAGGCGTTTCATGTACCCACGCTTTCTCAAGGCATGCAGAAATTACAGAAATGTATATGAGGCTTGTAGAAGTCCTTGCCATTGGGAAAACCCCATTCAGATAAGTGGAAATGATTTTCAGTCAGAGAAAGTTATGCAATTTTCTGAGTATGAATACCGTTAAAGCATTCTTTGAATTTTCAAGAAACATATCAGGATAAGCTCTCATGTGTGTGTGTATAAAGAGTAGCACTTTTTCTGGCTATTTTATAACTTGAATATGTCACTTCTACATGTATCACCTCTAATTTGTAGGTGTTCCCCAGCAAATGAGTGGAGACTAGTCTATAATACAAAAACCACACACACGTTATTAATCCTTTTTCCCCGGGCCGCGGCCCCCCATTTTCCCCTGAGTTTTTCAAAAATTTTAAATTTTAAAAGTGCGTAAGGCATTTGTTTGAATGATGCCTCCCCCAAGGTGAACATTTCACCTTTTTTAGCCACATTCATTGCCTTTGTACTTTGTTTAGATCTACATTATGTATATGATCCCACTCAAATGTACAACGACCTGGAAATAATGTCCCTTTAAAATAAATAATAATAATTTTTTGCCTTCACCAGCCAGCCTGTGCTTTTTCTTGCATGTGAGAGAAGACCCCCAAAAGCCCTCTGCAGTTAACAAAGTGGCATGGCTATATTAATCTCTTTCACATTACAAGTTGATTGGGTGACATATAACATTAAAGCCTGTCTCTGTTTTTTTTATAAGTTCTTTCTCCATTTCTTTTAAAGCCCCTTGCCCTTTTCCATCCTCCCCTCTCAATGACTTCATGGCAGTTTTACCTCATCCCAGATCAGACAAGAAGATTTGCAGGGGTTTTTACGTGATGTTTTGTTTAGGGTTTGATAAAGTGAGGCCTTTTTTCTCTAAAACTATATTAACAATGTTTGTTGAAAAGTTACTGTCTATTTAATGTGTAACTATCTTTTTATTTTCCAATAACTGTTTTAACAATAGAAACAGTGGAATTCTGAGGTGCTGAAGCAAGACTGGGAAATTTAAAATTATGTTCAAAGTAAGTACAAGATTAACATGACTGCAGAAATAATGAACACAAATATATGGTAAGCACAACCACTATAAATGTACTGCAATATGTTCTTTATCCATTACTCAATATAGAGTTAAATAAAAAGCTTCCTTTACTTATATTTTGGGGTTGCTTTTTATGCCTCATTAACCCATTTCCCCAAAAGCCATCCTAACCTTGTGGGAACCAGTGCCTGTATCTATGGCTTGATTAAAGATCCTTGCGATGTCACAAAAAAAACTTCCCCCTTAATTTCCAAAAGTTAATTAAAATGTTTGTCTCGCTTTCCTAAGTGTGATCTGCTGCTTAAAATTTGGTTTTAAGGGGGAAGGGTTAAAATTTAAAAACCCGCAATATGTTTGGTATAACAAGCTTTATCGCAAGGGATATTTTAATTTATTGGGAAATATTATACCTTTGTAAAAGTTAAAAAGAATGCAGGATGTGTGGAAAAATCCATGTCATTTTTAATTATGCGCAAAAAATTTAAATATGTGTTTTTCCCCGGGGGTTCAGTACAAAAATTTTTGGACGGTATCAACCTTTATATTTTTTTTCATTATTGATTAATAAACATAAATGTAAATGTCTTTAAAAAATTTACTCTTTTTTTTGCTAGGTTCACAGGCTTATTTTTCAGGGCTTTTTCACCCGCAATTACCGTGTGGACAGGGGTGGGGGGCGGGGGCGGGGTGGGGGGTATAACCTTCCCCGCTTCGGCTGGGAATTCAACATGTCCTTATCTCCTCCCCCGGCGTATTCGGGGGAGGGAGAGGAAGTAATCCAAATTCCTATGAGAACGTGGGTTACCTAATGTGGACGTATTCCAGCCGTATTTGGAACTCGGGGTGTTTCGGACTGAAAATAGTCAAATTTTTAAAACCGGTGGGAAAATTAGCCCCTTTTTTGTTAGGAATTTCTTCTAACTCCCTAGTGCTTTGTCTTTCCCCCAAGGTTCCCTAAAATTTGGGCAGGGGATCCCCAGAAGATAACATAAAAGTTAAAT
>JAODAL010024548.1:0-60367 GCA_025379985.1 Phyllomedusa bahiana | reverse complement strand
GTGCAATAAACCCAAGCACAAAAGTAAAAGACCTTGTGAAGATGCTGGCGGAAGCTGGTAAGATTGTGTCACTATCCACCGTAAAACGATTACTGTATCAACATAGGCTGAAAGGCCACTTTGCCAGGAAGAAGCAATTATTCCAAAAGAAACATATGAAAGCCAGATTAATGTTTCCAAAGGCACACAGGAACAAAGACCTACATTTTTGGAGACATGTCCTGTGGTCTGACGAAACTGTTTGGCCATAATGACCATTGTTACGTTTTGAGAAAAAAGGGAGAGCTTGGAAGCCTAAGAACACCATCCCAACTGTGAAACACAGGGGTGGCAGCATCATGTTGTGGGGTTGTTTTGCTGCAGGAAGGACTGGTGCACTTCACAAAACAGATGGCAGATTGAGGTAAGAAGATTATGTGGCAATACTGAAGTAAAATCTCAAGACATCAGCCAGGAAGTTAAAGTTTGGGTGGAAATGGGTCTTTCAAATGGACAATGACCTGACGAATACTGGCAGTTGTTATACAGTAAAGTGGCTTAAGGACATCCAAGTCAATGTATTGGAGTGGCAATCACAAAGCCCTGATCTCAATCCTATTGAAAATTTATGGGCAAAGCTAAAAAGGCAGGTGTGAGTAAGGCGACCTACAAACATGGCTCAGTTATACCAGTTCTGTCAGGAGGAATGGGACAAAATTCCTACTAACTATTGTGAGAAGCTTGTGGAATAATACCCAAAACGTTTGACCCAAGTCATAAAGTTTAAGGGCAATGAAGACTTTTTTTGACTTTGCAGAAAGTAATAAAAAAAGCCTTAAAAAATCTCTCTCTTATTATTCTGGCATTTGGCAAATATAAATGTCACAGGCAACGGTAGTGGATCCTCTGGGCCACTGCAAGCAATGGCGTAAGCTATGCCAGGGAGCGGAAAGTAAGTAGGTCCCGGTTTTCACCAGAGCCCGCCGCAAAGCGGGATGGACTTGCTGCGGCTGGAGTCTACCAGGTTGCTACCCCTGACGTGACTTGCTTGTGGAGGCAGCCGAGGTGTAACGTGGTACAAAATCGTAAGGCAGGCTCGTAGTCGGGGACAGACAGGAAGATCAGGACAGGTGGCAAGGTTCGTGGTCGAGGACAGGCAGGAAGGTCAGGGCAGGCGGCAAGGTTCGTGGTCGAGAGACGGAGGCAAACGGTGCAGTACACGGTAATCAGACAAGACTCAGGAACGCTTTCTCAATAGGCAATGGCACTAAAGATCCGGCAGGGTAACCAGGAAGAGGCAGGCTTAAATAGGGGCAGGGACCGGCAATAGCCAATTACCAGTGCGCTGGCCCTTTAAATTCAACACTGCCGCCCTAGGGAGCGGGCCGGCGGCGCCGTGGGACAGTGGCTGCAGCAGGAGCATGGCCGGGTAAGTACACAGGGGGACAGGTAGGGGAATGAGCGCGCCCGCGACCCAACATGCGGGTCGTGGCGCCACTCGGCAGTGGGGCCCGGATTCACCTGTGACCCGGGATGAGGGTCGCAGAGGCATCCGTGACTGTACACCCCCCCCCCCTTTGGCCTCCCCCTCTTTCTGGCCGGAAGGAATCTCCGGATAACATTATGGTCCAGAATACTGCCTTCTGGTTCCCAGGACCTTTCTTCGAGCCCGAAACCCTTCCAGTCAATGAGGAAAAGATGCTTCCCTTTGACCGTTTTCATATCCAGAATCTCCATTACAGTAAAGACATTGGTGGCGTCAGCCTCACGAGTGGGAGGAGCAACTTTCCGAGAAAAACGACTTAGGATGACCGGCTTCAGAAGCGAGACGTGGAAGGAGTTCGGGACCCGCACAGTGGGAGGAAGGCGGAGCTTGTATGCCACTGGGTTTATTCAGTTCAGCACCTCAAACGGTCCCAAGAAGCAGGGACCAAGCTTATAGCAGGAGATCTTGAGGCGGATATACTTCGCTGACAACCACACCTTGTCATCAGGAAAGAAGATGGGAGAAGGTCTTCGCTTTTTGTCAGCTTGTATCTTAGTACGAGCGAAAGCCCGGAGTAGAGATTGCCATGTCTGATTCCAGATGGCTGTTAGGTCCCGAATTAACTCCACCAGGGCTGGAACCTCGGAGGGCACCGGGAGGGGGAGAAGTGGGCGCGGATGTCGTCCGTAGACAATGAAGAAGGGAACGGCACCGGCAGATTCTGAGTCTAAAGAGTTGTAGGAGAACTCAGCCCAAGGTAGCAGGTTAGACCAATCATCCTGACATGCGGAGACAAAGTGTCGCAAATAGCAGCCCAGAGTCTGATTAACCCTCCCCACTTGTCCATTAGACTGAGGATGGTAGGCCGAAGAGAAGTTCAGTTTCACTTGGAGTTGGCCACAGAGGGAGCGCCAGAATCTGGAAACAAATTGGACTCCACGATCTGAAACAATGTGCTGAGAAAGCCCGTGTAGTCGGAAGATGTGTTGAAAAAACTGACCGGCAAGGCGAGGAGCAGAGGGTAGACCTGGCAGAGGAACAAAGTGAGACATTTTGGAGAACCAGTCCGTGACCACCCAGATAATGAAGGCGGGAGGTCAGTAATAAAGTCCATAGCCACGTGGGTCCAGGGACAGCTGGGAATCGGCAGCGGCTGAAGCGCAAGATTCCACGAACTCTCGAACATCTCGGGCCAGGCCAGGCCACCAATAAAAACAGGAGATAAGTGAGCAAGATTTCTGCACCCCTGGGTGGCCAGTCACATGAGAGAAATGACCCCAAGACAGTATCTTCTTCCGTAGAGCCGGGCGTACGTAAGTCTTGCCGGGAGGAATTCATTGTAGATCAACGGGCACAGCAGAGATCAGTCGTTCTGGGGGAATGATGTGCCGTGGAGCAGGTTCGTCCCCAATCACGTCAGAGGCACGGGAGAGGGTGGCAGTCTTGACATTCTTCTCCGCGGGGCGGAAATGGATCAGAAAATCGAACCGGGAAAAGAAGCGAGACCAGAGGGCTTGGCGTGGATTAAGTCATTGGGCTGTCTGAAGATATAGGAGGTTCTTGTGGTCAGCGTATATGTTTGACCGAGTGACGAGCTCCCTCCAAGAGATTGCGCCTTTCCTCCAGGGCCAGCTTGATGGCCAGTAATTCCTGGTCGCCAATGGAGTAGTTTCTCTCCGTGGCAGAAAAGGTTTAAAAAGAAAAAACCCGCATTGAGGGTCTTGCCTTTGGGCCCTTTTTGGTGAGCACAACCCCAGCCCCCACCGAGGAGGCATCGACCTCTAGAAAAAATGGTTTCTCTGTGTCTGGCCGGGAGAGTAGAGGTGCTGCAGCGAAAGCAGACTTTAATTTAGAAAAGGCATCTTCTGCCGATGGTGGCCAGAGCTTGGGATTACCATTCTTCTTGGTTAACGCCACTATAGGCGACACCAGCGAGAAGAAATGTGGTATGAACTGCCTATAGTAATTGGTGAAGCCCAGAAATCTCTGTATGGCACGGAGGCCCACGGGTCGTGGCCACTGTAAGACGGCAGACAGTTTCATGGGATACATCTGCAGACCCTGGTCCGAAATAATGTACGCGAGGGGAGATTTGTCTTGTGAAAGAGGCACTTCTCGAGCTTGGTATCGAGACGATTAACATGTAAACGCCTGAGAACTTTTCACACATGGGCCTGGTGAGATTCTGGATCAGGTGAAAAGATCAGGATGTCATCCAGATAGACGACCACACAGGTGTACAGCAGATCTTGGAAGATATTGTTGACAAACTCCTGGAAGACTGCAAGGTCATTACAGAGTCCGAAGGGCATGACCAGGTACTCAAAGTGCCCATCTCGAGTATCGAAGGCCGTCTTCCATTTGTCTCCTTCACGAATCCGAATCAGGTTTTAGGCTCCTCGTGGGTCCATTTTGGAAAAAATCTTGGCCCCCAGGGAGCCGTCAAAGAGCTGGTAATCAAGGGCAAAGGGGGTATCGATCCTTACGGTACTTTTTGAAAACCCACAGTAATCGTACATGACGAGGGATCCATCCTTCTTCGTTACGAAAAAGAACCCGGGGCACCAGCCGGAGGGAGGAGCTTACAAAAAACCCCCTTCTGGAATTCTCCTTGATGTAGGTGGACATATCAAGGTCTCAGGCACCAACAAGGGAAACCCGTCCGCCCCCGCCAGGAAACCCAGAAGAGGGACAGAAAGACCGGGGAACACATAAAACTAAGTCCCCCCTTATGTAGAGCCCCCCCATTTAAAAGGAACAGAGGCCAAACATAGCGGACAGAATTGCGATAGTGTTGAGCTTTTGCTTGGCCATCGACTTTGGGTCGGGGTCATAGCCCACCATCATCGACAAGAATTTTGATAGTGACAGCGATAATGAGCGTGCCATTAAAGTCTATGGGAAGCAAAAACACCTTCCCCCCCCCCCCCCCCCCCCCCCCCCCCAAGGGGAGGAGAAGCTGGAAATTTAAAATCCACAACATCAAATGGATACGTCTACATCTTAGGCAACACACTAGGTTATAAAACCACAGAAAAAAAAAAAACACCAACTTCCCTATCCCTGTCTTTTACCCCAGCAGACCCTAAACTGCATTTACCCACAAAAAAAAGTGCCAAAAGGCAGTAGAATTTTAACCCCATCTTACTTAAAGGACATTGAAAATCCCTGTCCGGAAAGCAGCATGAAACAAAACCTGAGACCCCCAATTTAAAATGCCCGGAAAAAAAGGGGTTTTCAAACCACCATTTAGTTGAACTGGACATGACTTACCTTCCCGGGGGCCCAGCTGACAACAAACCTCATGACCCCAGATTAAAAAAGGGTGGGGAAAAAGGGGTCTTTCCCACACCATTTTAGTTGAACTGGACATTGACTATATTGTCCGTACCGCAAAAGACCATTTAAACCTGCTGACCCACAATTTAAAAGTGCCGGGAAAAGGGGGCATTCAAGCCCATTTTAGTTCACTGGACATTGACTAACCCCGTCCTGGCCACAGCATGAGCCCCCAAACCCGCATGATCCCCAATTCAAAATCCGGAAAAAGGAGTTTTTTCAACCACCATTTTAGTTTATGGACATTACTTCCCCGTCCTGGGGCCCCGCATGAGCCCCAAACCCCATGACCCCAATAAAAAGGCCCGGAAAAAGGATCTTTCAACCACCATTTTAGTTGAAACTGGACATTTACTATCGTCCTTGGGGAAGATGACCCCAAAACCTGCTCCCCAGATTCAAAAGTGCCGGGGAAAAAAAATCTTTTAAAACCCCCCTTTTATTTTACTGGACATTGACATACCTTCCGGGGCCCAGCATGAGCCCCAAACCCGATGACCCCCCCAATTAAAAAGTGCCGGAAAAAGGAGTTTTTCAACCCCCATTTTATTTTTCCTGGACATAAACCTGTCCCCGGCCCCCAGCATGAGCCCCAAACCTCATCCCCCCCCCAATTTTAAAAAGTGCCGGGAAAAAGGATTTTTCAACCCCCTTTTTAGTTTACTGGACATTACATAACTGTCCGGGACCCAGATGACCCCAAAACCTGCTGACCCCCAATTTAAAAAGGCCGGAAAAAGGGAGTTTTTAACCCCATTTTATTTTTCACGGGAACATTGACTATACCGCCCCTGGGGCCACAGCATGACCCAAAAACCTGATGCCCCCCCAATTAAAAATCCCGGGAAAAAAAGGGTCTTTCAACCCCCATTTTATTTTACGGAAAATTGACTATACCTGCCTGGCCACAGCATGAGCCCCAAACCTGCATGACCCCCCAATTTAAAATGCCAAAAAAAAGAGTTTTTTCAACCCCCTTTTTTAGTTTCACTGGACATTGATATACCCTTCCCCTGGCCAAGCAAAAGCCCCAAACCTGTGACCCCCCATTAAAAATCCGGAAAAAGGAGTCTTTCAACCCCCATTTTATTTCACGGGACTTGACTAACCGTCCGGGCCACAGCATACCCCAAACCTTCATAACCCCCACTTTTAAAAAGTGCCCCGGAAAAAGGAGTTTTTAAACACCATTTTATTTTCACTGGACTTGACTAATCTGTCCGTACCGCAGAAGACCTTTTAAACCTGTCACCCACAATTCAAATTGCCGGGAAAAGGGCTTTAAACCACCATTATATTTTTCACTGGACATTGCGACTAATATCTGTCCAGACCTGCAGAAAGCTCCAAAAACCATGTCAGAACCCACAGATAGAAAAGTGCCGAAAAAGTGAGTCTCAAACCACCATTTTAGATTTCACTGAACATTGACTATATCTGTCCTGGGCCACAGCATGAAGCCCCAAACCTCTGACACCCTCATATTTAGAAACAAGTGCAGAAAAAGGAGGGTCTTTTTTGCCAACCACCACATTTTAGTTTTTCACTGGACAGTATACTTCTGTCCCTTAGTCCCTGGTGTAAGCGCTTGCCCATCCTAAGAGTGCGGTCCATAATGAGCTAGCACTTTGGAACTACTGGTGGTTAACCGCTCCTGTTCCACCCATTTGCCCTTTTCTTGGCATCTCTTTTTCTTATTTTCAAACTCAACATACTGGAGGAAATTCGTCACCCTGTACTTTGTTCCTCTGTCCGTGCTTCCATACTCATTTCCATCTGAATAAACTACCATCTGGTCTAGCTTCTCCTGTAACTCCCTTGTACAATAGAGAGGAATTTTTTTAACCATCTGTAATATTGAGTACATGCAAGATTTTTAATATTTATAATTCAAGAAAACACATTTATTTTAAAATAGTAATAGAATCCCACCCATACTTTGATTCTCTTTTTTTTTAATTGTAATTAAATGGGTTTTGTCTCAATACAGGATTGATATCTATGTTAAAGATCTTGCAAAAACAAAGTCAATTTGCAATATGTGGTCCAATAACAGTGTCCTACCAATTCTCTGTTCTCTTTTCTGACCAGGCGCACTCATCACCCATGAGGTCCACACTTGACAAATTGTGAATAACAAAGTCTGTTAAAAAAAACATTTCTTTTATAATAGGGACCTGTATTATATTGTCTGCATATCAAAGCAGCATGACCCAAATAGATTAATACAAAATGACTTCTCGAGCCACTGTTAAAATTCTGTGAGGGAAGAAATGCCACTTACGGAAGCCACATTTTTCTGTTCCAATGGACCATATTATTGGCTGTATTTTCACAGCTACATGACCCCAAAAATTATAAATATGACTTCTCAACAACACTATTAAACATTGCTGTGTAGGGGAGAAATGCCACTTAAAAGCCACATTTCTGTCCAAGCGGACCATAATTAAAGCTGTAACACACAGCAACATGAACCTCAAAACCATAGGAAAATGCGAAAACTTCAAAAGATAAAGTGAGAAAAGAGGAATAACGGTGTTTGTCATGAAACCCTAGCCTGTCTTTTACAGGTCTCCTCACAGCAAAAAGCCGACAAAATGAACCGTTGGTAAAAGAGAATAAAAAATTGCAGTGAGAATGATCATTTTAAAAAATTATTTTTCAGAGGACCATTTCTGTTTGAAGAGAATGTGAAGTATATCCGGGCGACTACATCGGTTACCTCGCGGCAATTGCCGCACTACATCATCAGAGATCCATTCCTGTTCCATCTTGATGAAACAGTCTGAACGATCCACATTATCTGTGAAAGCCCGGGATTGACGTATTGTCTGTAAATGATCCCTCCAGCTGTGCTGGAAGTTCGCGCTCAGAATATTGACGCGGCTGGCTGCTGGCAAGGACAACAGCCATCTATTAGTGTGACGCATCCAGCTCGGGCACATTCGTCCCCATTTGGATACCCAGAAGTCTATTGGTGATGATCGACCGGACCACATAACCAAAAACATCTGGTGTTGAGTCGCGCAGATAGTCGTGCACACATGATCTTAAACTGTCTCTGTGTGTTGGATGATGTGCCCTGCATTGCATGACGTTGGTGAGTGGTAAACAAAGATTGCCAAGGTCACCCATAAGCTTCTGCCACCTTTTGCCCTACTTCCGCAACGCCTACTTGCACTCTACTGCAGTCACGCAGTCGCTGCATGTTTTTCCACACGACAGTATTGGGGAACTTGAACATTAGCGCAACAGAATAGCCTCCAGTTGATCAATCATCAAGGTCTCCATTCTTCCGCAATTTACTCTCTATTTGGGTGGGTGGAGCGATAGTGGCCTTGAGTTTGTTTAGGTACCATCCATACCGGATCAAGGAGGGCGGCCACCCATAACTGTTGTTCATCTCTTTGAGGGCCTTAATGCGAGATCATGTTGGAGAAATGGAGCATCACCAACACTCATGTGAGAAGATGGAGCCTTGATTTCCCAAGCCTCTGGTCGAGGGCACTAGCAAACTGATCTATCCTCCATCTTCCTCGCTCCGCCGTCAAATTCCGCGCCACACCTCTTCCCAAGCAGGGACGCATCGGTAACATCGTCTAGAGAAAATTACCTCCTCCTTCCTCCTCCTCCTCCTCCTCACATCCTCCGCCTCCTTTCCGGCAACAGCTTCAACACAGCCCTGACTTGCCTGAGTTGATGCTCCCGAGAGCTAGATGCGCCACCTGGTCATAGCTCTTGACCCCGAACCACTGCCTAATAGAATACCATATGAAATTGTGTAAACTGTTGGGGCGTCCCTTGTGATTTGACTGATAGAAAGGGCTCGCGCGTGTCCGCATCCTGTGTCCTCTCTCCTTCACCATCGCTGAGCGGGGACCTTGTTGTTTCAAGTGGTAGCAACGATCATTCCAGAACAAAGATCACCAGACAAAAGGGGGGTGGCGTAACAAAAATCCTTCGTTGTTGGTGGGGGTGGGGGGGGTGTGGAGGGACAAAAAAGACATCTTGATATATATAAGGGGAACAATGCTCATGCTGACATTTTGGTGGCTACTTAACTCAAAACTGGCTAGGAAGGTGCAGGAGCTCCTTATCAAACCTGCTTCCACTCTCGGTTGTCTCAACACCCCGAGGTCCGCACCGCTGCTGTCAAGCCGTCATTTGTGTCACTTTCGTAATGCGGTAATTGGCATTGCGCTGCTGCCACAATCGCTGGAGCATGTGGAGGGTGAATTCCAGCATGAATGTTTGACGGGAGAGCCGAGCTGACGCTGCACAACGCAGCCATGCGGACGAAGCATGTGCGGAACGGCGGAAGTGCGAACTTAACTTCGAGCCTCCTCAGCAGGCATTCCAGACCCGGGAGCTCTTTAGAAATTTCTGACGACAAGGTTCATGATATGTGCCAGGCAAGGGATGTGCTCGAGCCTAACCGATCTTAAGGGCGGCCTGAGCAGAATTCGCACCGTTATCGCACTCCACCTTGGCTCTGGCACAATGTTCTTGTCACCCAGCCAGCGCTACGATCTCATCGTTGCCCGGAGAGCCGCCCACTAGCCCTGACCTGTGTGTGGACGGTCTCCCAAGACATATTAATGTTCAAAACGGCCATCTGTTTCTCTGTGCACGTGAATGCCGACCAGAGGACCTTGGCGGAAAGAAACCCTGCCCCATCCCTGCGGCTTTGTGAAGACGTTCGCAGCCTGAGAGCCTCCGACACCCCCAGATACATCCACGCGCAGCTCAGCCCCTGAGCTGCCCACAGAATATAGAGCGGCCTTGGCCGTTGCTTACTAGTCCATGTGTCGGTGGGTCAGATGGACTTTTCCCGCCACAGATCAACAACGCGCTTTGAAAATTTGCGAGATGACCACGGTTTGGCTTGGCCAAGGCAGGACGGCTTTTTCAGCAAAGAAAATGCCTGCTCTCAACTTCTGTATTTGGGGGCAGGGCACGGGTCCATGTGAACCGTGGCGGAACCCATCTGTGCCCCAGGCGAAAGGCAACATTTCGAAGGGCCAAAAGCCTGGCAATGCCGACATTCAAGAATTTTGTGCTTTGGGATGTTTCCTGAGGTTAAAAGTGTTTCTGCATCTGCTCCCCAAACCTGGAAACAGAAGGCCTGGCTGCTAGACTGCCGCAGTCGGCGTGCAGGTCTCAAACGGCGAAGGAGAAGGTATGTTGGTCTCTGAGTGGTGCTGGAGGTACTCGGGCGACGGGTGGTAGGCTGAAGAGCTGAGGCCAGGATCCCTGATCATGACTCTGAGAGACATGGGCAGCTGAGGGAAGCTCGTGGGGTGTCAGTGAGAGGAGAGGCGGGATACAAAGGGTGTGACAGTAGATGGAAGTGCCCCGGCGTCGGTCTTGGCCATTTTCTGTCCAATGAGTTGCCCTTCATTCAACTCATGGCATTCCGCTGCAAGTGACTAGACGATGTTGGTGGTGGTTAACCACCTAAGGTCTTTCTATGCCTCTACTTAACGTTTACCGCATAGGGCGCATATACAATCGCTGGGTGAATCAGAGGCTTGGTCAAAGAAGCCAGCGCTTGAGAGGTCCTGGAGCCTTTTATGCTACGGCGATAAGCGAGAGAGATCCGGAGTTTGCGCTCCGCATGGCTGGCGGAATCATATCAAGCGGACTTCTGCGACCTGCCCACTCCCTTTATTGAGGCGGAACCCTTACTGACGACTATCACTCTCACCATCGCCTTCCACCTCTCCAGCTGATGAGAGCGCTCGCGAATCAAAGATCTGCTGAAAGACCCACGTGGATCCGCAATGTCATCATCATCAGCATCACACAGGTGACTAGTCAGTCCTACATTCTGCATTCCAGGATCTGCGTGAGGCTACAAGCAAGAGGACTGCAAGGCGTTGCCGACCGCTTGGACCGGAATTTTGCCACGAATTGACCGCCTTCCCTTCTCCTCTCTCTGATGGCATCAGATAACCTGGGCGTCAAGAGCAGAGAAAACTTCCTCTTCATGCCTCTTGATCTTTTTTTTTAACAATCCTTCTGACGCCCAACCGCATTTTGTCCATCAAAGAAGTTCTTCGAGAAAATAGATGTAACCTACAGTGAGGGGTACACGAGTTGTACATTGTGGGCTGCATCATTTGGACAGATGCTGGAGAAGCTGATGGTACCGAGCACGACAGATATAGTATCTCCTGCACTCGCGAGACGAGGAGTAAGGAAGCTGCTGGTGTGCATTTTGCAATAAAAACCACTGAAGGACAGATAGGCGACGCTGTTCTTACATGAAATTCACAGGGCCCTGAACCCATCGATGACAGTCTGCGGTCCTGTCAACCTGACGAAAACCGCGGCACGCGGTTGTCGCCTTAGCACAGGAAGGATCACCTTCTTTCGTACCGCTACCCTCATGTTCCTACCCCCCTCTTTGCTCGCATACCATCTGAATTTCGCTCCATGTCTGCAGAATATAAAAATTTGAGAAGGTTGGAAGAATTATTGGTAAAGTCTCTTAATAACAGACCGGCAAATCACAGCTATTCCTCAAATCCCTCAAATCAAAACAAAATTGCAGTTATTCAAGATATAAGCTCAAATAGATCTATCAACAAAGCGGCCTGCGCCAAAGAGAAAAAACACTTATCTGAACTGTATTCGCGTATACTACAAGGTAATTTGTTTGCACCTATCAATTCACCTGTGTGACTATCAAATCTGCCTGTATACAAATTTCAACTTGCAAACAGTATATCAATCACACAAAGCTGGGGCCTGCGCCGAAAGTTTGGAAAAACAATCGTAATCCTGAAATGTATTCGGATAATAAAACGGTATTTTTGGCACCTATCAATTCACTTGTGTGACTACAAATTGCTGGATTAAAATATAACTGCAAAGTAGATCTATCAACCAAATCATGGCCTGCGCCAAAGTTAAAAAGAAACCCGCGTGATCAGAAATGTACTTCGATATAATACAAGATATTTTGCACACCTCTTCATATTGTCGACCGAGGTTGACTATCAAAAATTGGCTGGATTCAGATTTAAGTGCAGACTGCCTCAATGAACAAACGCTGTAGTGCGCCAAGTCAAAAAACTACGTATCGTTTATGTATTCTGTATTAATACAAGATATTTTCTGGCACCTTTCAATTCACCTGTGGTGCACTATAAAACTGTGATCGATTCAAATTTAAGTGCAAAGGTGGATATATCAAAATAAATGAACACCTATATCTGAAATGTATCACTGCGAGAATAAAATTGGAGTTTTGCACCTAACAAGGTGAGAACTGAGTGTCTCTACTAGAAAAGATGTTTTATCTATCAGGTTCAGCTGCCCAATATCCATGAAATATTATTCAAAAGAAAACTGTTAATAAATACAAAGCTATTGCAGTGCAATTCTACACTAAGTGTTTGGAATGAACTTTATCCATCTATTCTTTATAGGAAGGCATGACAATTTCCGTATAATAAAAATATTTTTGGCACCCTTATAGTCAATTCACCTGTAGGTACTATAAAATAGCATGAATTCCAATATTATGTGCATAGGTGATATTTCAACAAAGTGGGAATGCGGCAATAAATCAAAAATGAAACACCTATCGTGAAATGTATACAGGATAATAATATACAGAGTTTCACACCAAAACAAAGACGACCTGCAGTTACTAGAAAAGAATGGTGAATCCTATAATGACTTCAGCGCTGCCCAGATATCCAGGAAATATTGTCAATTAGAAATACTGTTATCTCTTAATAAAGCTAATGCAGTCAATGTCTACACAATAGAGGCTTTGGTGAACCTTTATCCAGTTATTCTTTATAGAGCTTGACTATTCTGTATAATAAAAATATTTTTCATGGCACCTTTCAATTCACTCTGGTTGACTATAAAATTTTGTTGGATTCAAATTTAAGTCAGTGGAATATCATCCAACAAAGGTGGAATGTAGCAATAATTGAAGAGTGCGAACACCTATCTGGAAATGTATACTATAATAAAAGATCGAGTTTTGGGCACCTAACAAAGAGACCTGCAAGATTACTATGAAAAAGAATTGTTGCATAATCCACATACAGTTCAGGCTATGCCCATATCCAGTAAATATTTCAATTGAAAATCCAGAGTATAATATAAAAGCAATTGCAGTGCAATGTCTACACCTAAGTCTTAGGTGAACTTTATCCAGTATTCTTTATAGAGCTGTACTAGCGTTCGCGGCCGCGGGGCCCCCCCTCCTCATCCCCCCCATGCACTTTAACAAGCGGTAGGATCTCCTATTAAAATTCTCTACCTAACTATATAATACTTCAATCACTAATCTACACAAAATTTGTAGGATCACAGCTAAGAGTAGAGGTTTTCTCTGTGAAGAAACATTATAAAATTTCGCTGAGCTGTTTGGACACAAGCAGTAGCGCGGAACAGTCCTTCTGCTCTGCAGACGCATATAGACCACTGAGACTGAACAGGTAAACGCTGTTTCTATGTAAAACGAGTTTCATGTGAATTTTATCCACCCACATCAGCAACCAACACATCCAGTCATGACGCCGCACACATCATCACCTCTGCGTCCTATTCTCGTAGATCGCTGAAATTGCTGGCCGCCAAAAATGACAGAAACGCGCCGAAAATGGCCGCGATCTTATACTAGAACTGATGCACGAGATGTTTTAACCTAAATTACACATAGATCTGAAACATCCGAGTTCACCACGAAAAAATGTGCTGATTTTCATACTTTGTCGATAAGAGATCGCTTCAAACACGAATTGCCTGAGGATCTTCCCCAGCTGACAAGGAAATTACCAGAGGGTGTCTTCTCCAGACGGGACCGACACGGGGAGATTATTCTGAGGACACCAGTGCAGCGTCCAAGAAATTTCCCCTAGCATGACCCCTGGGAGCCCAAGAAGCGCTGAGGCCTTTGAGAAGTGGATACCGTGTGCCAAGTGCCAACCATAACGGGTATGGTTCAATCAACAGGAGAGGCCATCGCCTCACCAAGGTACGCCCTCTCCCACATACTCTAGGTACGCGCGTTTCCCCGATGTTGGGACGAGTATGGGCATAGGAGCAGAGGAAATGTTCCGGGCTGGCACAGTATAGACAAAGGTTCTCCTCACGTCTCCAGGTTAGCTCCTGAGAGGACAGGTGGGGTCTATCCACTTGTATAGCTTCCTCGGCCGTGGGCGGGGAAGGCGACTGTGGAGGCCTTTGCAATACCGGAGCAAAACGAGGGAGCCGACGAGGTCTAGTTGGTCCTTGTTCCTGGCGGAGCTCCTCCTGACGTTCTGAGAAACGGATGTCAATCCGAGTAGCCAGGGAGATGAGATCGCTCAAGGAAGATGGAAGATCACGGGCAGCCAGGGCATCCTTAACCCGGATGGAGAGGCCCTTCTTGAAGGTAGCGGCTCAAGCCGCATCATTCCATGACAGTTCCGAAGCCAGGGTGCAGAACTGTACCGCGTAGTCGCCCACCGAGGAGTCACCTTGAGGCAGATTAAGTATGGCAGTCTCCGCAGAAGAGACTCGGGCAGGTTCCTCAAACATGATGCGGAACTCAGCGAGGAAGGCGGTGAGGGAAGCCGTGACCGGATCGTCTCTGTCCCACAGAGGGGTAGCCCAGGCCAGAGCTTTCCCGAAAAGAAGACTGACCACAAATGCGACCTTCAATTTTTCCGTAGGGAATTGGTTCCTCATTAACTCGATGTGCAGGAAACATTGCGTGATGAAGCCCCTGCAAGCCTTGGAGTCCCCATCAAACTTAGACGGCATAGACAAATGGAACCTTGGACCAGCAGCCGGTGCGGAAGCCGAAAGAACAGCGGAAGCCACAGGAGCGGGTCGTTTCTGCTGGGTAGCCAGGCACTGCTGCATCATGGCAAGAGGTGGCTGAGTTGCTGGGCCTGTTGTGCGATCTGCTGTGATTGCTGTGCCACGGTGGTGGTTAGATCGGCGATGCTAGGCAGAGGCACCTTGGCGGGATCCATGGCCGGATCTTACTGTCACAGGCAATGGTAGTGGATCCTCTGGACCACCGCAAGCGATAGCGTAAGCCATGCCAGGGAGCGGAATCTAAGTAAGTCCCGGTTTTTACCAGAGCCCGCCGCAAAGCGGGATGGACTTGCTGCGGCAGGAGTCTACCAGGTCGCTACCCCTGATGTGACATGCTTGCAGAGGCAGCCGAGGTGTAGCGTGGTACAAAATCGTAAGACAGGCTCGTAGTCAGGGACTGGCAGGAAGGTCAGGACAGGCGGCAAAGTTCGTGGTTGAGGACAGGCAGGAAGGTCAGGGCAGCCGGCAAGGTTCATGGTCAAGAGACGGAGGCAAACGGTACGGTACACGGTAATCAGACAAGACTTCAGGAATGCTTTCTTAGTAGGCTAATGGCACAAAAGATCCAGCAGGGTAACCAGGAAGAGGCAGGCTTAAATAGGGGCAGCGGCTGGCAATAGCCAATTACCGGTGCGCTGGCCCTTTAAATTTAACACTGCCGCGCACGCGCCCTAGGGATGTGAGAAAAATATGCATATGTGTCTTTTTATATAGTGTATGTAAACTTCTGGTTTCAACTGTACCTACCTACCTAATGGGGTGTCTATATACTTATTCAATGGGAGAAAACCTCCTACCTGCTTAATGAGGAAACCTGCCTCTCAATTTGGGGTCTATCTTAAAGGGGGAGGGTCTACATATTTGCCTACCTATTATGGGGTTTGTACGTACCAACTAGATTATTTACCTATCTATCATATGAGAACATAAAACAGTAGTACGAACAGGGTTGAAACGTGAATCAAAAAATCTGATTATGGAAGCACTGCTAACCAGTAGGCATTATATCACTGAAGTGGGTGATTGACTGTCTGGTAGCATATTTCCCTGGTACAGTACATTGCTTCAAATAATGTACCATATATACTGTACTGTTGCCTATCTGTACCATATATACTGTACTTTACTATATGTACTGTGATCCACCTTTACTACATTTGTTGTACTGCTTTATGACTCTACTTTATGTTATAGTCTGTGTTGTTCTTCTATAACTGTATTATATGAGCGGTACTGTTATTACTTGTACTTCATGCACTTTTATACTATTTGCCCCCATGGCTACGCCCCTTGTTTGTAAGTAAACAGCATTATCAAATTTGAAGAAGTTATGTGTCATAAGAAAATGTACCATGTTAATCACATAATCAATGAACTCTCGTGAGTAGCCGCCAGAATTTGGAAATGAAACTCCAGAGCCAATGTTGCAACAGCATAGGGGATACTAGTATACAGAGACTCGGCATCCCAGCCCAGCCAATACATGTCCTCCATCCATATTAGACTATCCATATTGGACAACACGTCTCTGGAATCTTGTAGATAGCCTGGAATCTTACATACCAGTGGTTGGAGTACAGTATCCAGCCACTGGCCTGATCTTTCAAATAATGACCCGATGCCAGACACTATTGGGCGCATGGGTGGATTTTCTGTGTTTTTGTGAATTTTAGGGAGACCATACATCACAGGCATGATTGGTTCCTCTACCTCAATAAATTCAATTTCCTTCTGTGAGAGAACCAGAACCTAGCCCATCTTATTACCAACAGAAAAAATTCAAAAAAGGTAAAAATACAAAAAAACGGAAGCGCAGGGGGGGGGTCGAAAACACCAAAGGAGACGTGAGAATGAAAACCCGACAACTACTTCCTTATAAAAATTTGGAGTTTGTAATAGACTTATCATTAGGTGGGAAAATGAACCGGGATACCTCAATGGACCCACTTTAAATTAGAGTCCATTTATTTTGGGGATCAAAATTATTTTTGGGAAACAGGAACATTTTTTAAATCCCCTAAACCCAATTAAATCTGACAAAACAAGGCTACCTTTTTAAATTTTTAAGTAGAATTACCAAAAATCCACACACCAGGGTTTTCCCCATGGGGGTCAAAAAATAATTTATTTTAACCAAAAATTTATCAAAAACCAATTTACCTTTAATCCCAAGAAAACCCCAAACTATCCCTTGCAAAAAAACCTTAAACTTAAAAAAGAAAAGGAGGGGTGTAGGGAAAGGTAAAATTAAAAAACAAGGAAAAAGACCCCAAAAAAAAACCCCCTGGGAAAAAATCCCCCCTTTCAAAACCTAAATAATTAAATTTAAAACCTCTTAAATGTTTTTAAAAAACAAATAAACCACTTGTTTTAGGGAAAAAAAACCAATGGGTGGTTTTTTCCCCAACCCTTGCTGTGGGGGTCCAGACAATGTAGGACATGCCAGTATGTTAATATAACACATGAGTTTTCTAATGCAGAGGGCACGAAAATATTTCCCATCAAGCATTATCTAAATTGCAACTCCCACCATGTCATCTATCTAGCAATGTGCACTATTTGTAATCTGTTTTATATAGGTAGTACAGCCCGTAAATTAAAGGTTAGATTTTTGGAGCATCTTAATGACATTTCCAGTATTGCGGTGCGCAATAGATCTAGCTTTTCCCAGCATTTCAGAGACGTGCACAACAATAGCAGTAATGGCATAAAAATTATGGGGATTGATAAATCCACCAAACCCATTCGTGGTGGCGATCTAGTGCATATGTTACATGACAGGGAGGCGTACTGGATATTAACATTTAACACCATATTTCCAAATGGTCTCAATTTCAGGAAAGAAATTATGTTTCACTATTAGTTCTTGTTATAATGGTACCAAAATGTATCTCCCCTGTGTTTCGCCTGGCTGGCACATTTAGCCAACTGGATATAGAATAGATCGTATTCTTTTTCTATGTTAGTATATTGCCAATACCCGAACTTGCCTAAATTCTTCTAGTGCGCAGGTCCGTGACGTACTTCCGGTTACGATCGATGTTGCCGGAAGTTCAGTTGGCGTGCTTGCCCGGCGTCTCATAGGTGAGTGGATTGCTCTTATTTGTAAAAGGTACTGTATATAAATAATGTTTTTTATGATATTTGTTGTCATGAGTAAGGGCGCTTAGACGCCCGAAACGCGTTGGCCTTCTTTTTGGCTTTTTTGTAGGGGAAAAGCCACTCTTTGGGTTTTTTTTTGGTACACATAAATTTTTTAAAAATATGTTTAAATTTAAAAAGTTAAAATATTTTTCCCGGATTCCTCCAACAAGGCCCTGCATCATCTTCTTTGGCTGTGCTGATTCAAACCCAAGGGCTTTCTCCGGGGCCGGATGCTAGCATGGAGGTCCGTGACCCCGGGCCCCCCGGGTTTGGGTGAGCTGACACAATATAGCGTTCTTTTTTCTTATGAACTTTTATACTCTTTACCTGTACTTTATGTATTTTACTGTACTGTTGTCTATGTTTACTGTATATAATATACTTATACCAACCCTCACTACATAAAAACAACTGTTATCTACCTGTACTACATGTACGGTATTGCCATCTAGTAGTACTACATACAACATACTCTTATTTACCAGGGCAGGCTGATTTTTAGGACACCAAGGCCCCACATGTAATAAAAGGGGTTTTTTCCCCCTTTTTTCCGGGCTTTACAATGCCCAAAGGGTGAGCCGGCTCGATGTAAAACCCGACCTAATGAATGTTTTTAGGACATTTTTTCGTAAGATTTTTGCCCCTTTAAAATTGAAACCTAACTTTAAGGGGTTTTGGGGCTGTAGGGAGGTGTGCCCCAAACCACATTTGTAAGATTGACACATATAAGTATTTTGTTTTTTCCGCTGGGTCAACCGACCCCCAAAATTTTTTCAGGGGAGAAAAAATAAAAACACCCCAACCTGCAAGTCCCCTTTTTATGACGGGCCTGTAAGAGTGGGCGGGGACAGAAACCCAAAAGGGAAAGGGCCCCCCTTCCCTTTCCCCATATGGTTAAAATCAATGTACACCAAGTATAACTTTTTTAATTTTTTTTTTTTTTCTGCACAAAAAAACCCTTTTTCTGAAAAAATTTTTTGAAAACCGGGTGCCCTGGCAGGGGGGGGCGGCACACATGTAATTATACATGTAAAAACACAACCCCCGCCAGCGGCACATTTCTGAAAAAAAGGGGCCAAACACACGGGGAAACCCTAAAAAAAGAATTTTTTGCTATTATCTTTAACAAAAAAAAAAATTTTTAGCCCTCTCGGTTCCCCATTTTTTTAAATCAAAAGTTTTTTAAAGGGTGCCCACAAATTTTAAACTTGATCTCAAAATGGGGCATCCCTACCCTTTACTTTACCTCTAAAACGAGCCAATCACCCCTCCGGGGGTAAAAACCGCCCCTCCATTATTCAGAGAGAAAAAAAAAAAAAAAACCCCCAAACCTGAAAGCTGCCCTTCTTAGGGACACCTGTGAGAGTGGGGGGGCCCAAAAACCCCAAAAGGGAAAGCCCCCCTTTCCCTTTTCCCATAAAAGGTTAAAATAAATATACACCAAGTATAACGTATTTTTCTGACACAAAAACTTTCTGAAAAAACGTATGCATAAAAATTTTTAAAAACAAATTTTTTACACTTTTTAAAAACCCACTGATTATGTTGTTCAGTTTTTTAAATTTTTAAAAATTTTTATCACTTTAAAATTTTTAAAATTTAAATTTTTGCTGCTTCACCTTTTAAATTTTTCATCAGAAAAGACCCAAACAGCAAAATGTTTTGGGGGCCCTTTGGGGTCCACCAAGTAGGTTTCCTACCATATTTTTTAATTTCCCTGACATGCTATTCCTTATTTTTTACCTGTTTTAGAATATTAATACATGTTAAGGCCTAAGTTCCGTAATGCGCCAAAATACTTTGGCGAGGGGGCGCGAACTTTACACACAAAAATTTTAAAAACGCACAAAAAACACTTTAATATATCAGGGGGCATTATACACAAAAAAAGGGGACTCGGGACTATTTCTTAGACGCGCCTTCCTTCAAACTGTTGCCCCAATGTAGCCCGCTAAGCTTATTTTTATTTTATGATGTATACATTTTATCTCCCCTACCCATCTGGGTTATTTTTTCTTTAAAAAAAAAAAAAAAAAATCTGCTGTGAGTGACTAGAATCTGACCATACTACACTGTAAATGGTTGCTTTTTCAGGTGCATGATATGACTGGAGAAACCCTACATTGTATTTTTTTACACTGAATTCTTCATATTTATACATTACAGCTACCTTGGTGATTATCTGGGAGGCTGACATAGGTTATCAAATCCCTTTTAAAATATTTTTTTTCTTTTTGTTATGCATAGTGTATAATATCTTCTTTTTTGAATTTAAAAAAATTTAAAGCCCCATTTTCCTGAAACTAAATTGTAATTGTCATTAATTAGTTTAAATTCATATTTTATTGCCAGTAACATTATATTCTGCTTTCCCAATATTCACTTTTTAATTGCCTTATTCAGCAAAATAACTGCAGGAGCAGATTTTTTTTTTTATTTAAGTCTTGTTCTTATATATAGGTCTTCATGATTTGCCTCATTATTTCTGTTATTTTATGTATGACTATGGTTTTTCCTTATGTCAGTTGACGTGAAACAACATAACAGTATTAGTCATTTGGGTTTTTAATCAAACCCCCCACAACCTTTGTGAAAAAGAAACTGGAGAAAAAATGGAAACCTTGCGAATTTGCTTTAAACTCATCCCTTCAAGTCAGTCATTCTCAGTGCTCAGCATTATTCTAAATTTTACATTATTTCTTGGATTTTTAAAACCCTTTTCCCTTTACAGAACTCCTTGGACCTCAATTTTTTATAAATAAGGGATAAATCCCGGGTTGGGTTTTTTAATGAATATGCACAGCTTTGAAAATACTGGGCTATAGAAATAAAATTTTAAAAAAAATAACGGAAATATGATAATATTTAGAGCACATAATATGATAAAGGTTATACAACTGCAAATGCATAAAATAAATATGTCTAGACAGAAAATAAAACACTTGAATGAGCCATAAATCTTGTATCTTGTGGTTAATATTGTAAATTATTTC
The DNA here is from genome assembly GCA_025379985.1 of Phyllomedusa bahiana. Lineage (NCBI taxonomy): Eukaryota > Metazoa > Chordata > Amphibia > Anura > Hylidae > Phyllomedusa > Phyllomedusa bahiana. The sequence goes on along the minus strand of JAODAL010024548.1, from coordinate 39,589 downwards.
CAAGCTATTTTAAAATTTGGGGTTTGGGGTTTATAATAACTGTTTTATTGTGGAATTTTTTCCAAAAGTTAAAAAGACTAAAAAAAACCTATAAATTAGCTATGAATTGCTTAAATTTTGCAAAGAAAACAAATCCCCCCCCCCCCCCCCCCCCCCCCCCCTATGCCCAAGCTAAATATCAACAATGCAAAGATGTCAATCACAATACATTTTAAAAAAACAAGCCTATAGGGGCCCCATTAAAATTATGAGGTTGGGGTTTGTTACATTTTAGGCCAAATTCATCTTTTGTAATTAAGTAAAAATTTCGTGCTTTAAAAAACCCGGCAGAAAAAAGAAAGCATTTATCTGATTTTTAAAAACCCCAAAATTTTTTTAAAAAAAAAACGTCAGTTAATTTGTTTAATTTCTGGATGGACTACGATAAATTTAAAAAAATTTATATTTTTGCGCATTTTTGTGCTTTTAAATACTCACTTATAATAAATAGGCAAATTATTATGACCAAATTTCCCACTTTAAAAGTTAGGGAGCATGCAGGGTCATGAAGGAAAAATCATGTGTTATGATTTTTTGGGGTTTTTTTTGGGCTTTTAAAGGGGTTTTGGTTTCACTATTGCACACATATCCCCCCCTTGCCCCTAATGCGTAAAAGGGGTGATTTATCAAAGGTTCAAGAAGGGTGTAAGAGTGGCACTATTTCTGAAACTACACAGTTTGTGGAATTTCTGCATGCTGCTGTGGTGAAATTGTATCATAAGTGGACACATAGCACCATTGCCAATAAGCGACCACTACGGAGACTATGAAGGTGTATGAGGGCAGGCTGACATGCTACAGTGGAACAATTCACCACAAAATTGAACTGGGGGCTATCCAACATGTGTATAAAACAGCAATTTAGTGAACCTTACATCAAATTGTGTGCCGAAGAAGACAGGTAGTCACTTCACCTCTGCTAAAGAAATTGCATCAACAGAAAAGTCTTTAATTTACATGTCAGAATTTGACTTGAACATTCACTGATTGACAAAATGTTGCCTTCTTCAATAAGTCATGTTTTCTGTTTCATCAAACAAATGGACGTTGGCGTGTTAGGTGAAAAACATCAGAAAAGAAACAATCTGCAACCATTGCCTGAAGAACACAAGTTTGTTTTGGCAGCATTATGGAGTGAGGAATGTTTTCGTGGCATTCTCTGGGCAAACTCATCCATGTGGAATGTACTCTCAACTGATCACATACACCCATATATAATGATTACCTTCCCCGGGGTGGGTGGGGTCTTCCAGCATGACAATGCGACCTGTATCACAGCTAAAAATGTCCAACATTGGTTGGAAGAGCATGGCCAAGACTTTCAAGAAGCACCCTGGCCTCCTTATTTCACAGATTCAAACCCATTTTAGCATCTGTGGAACCACCTAAATTTTCGATCTTCCCACATGCAACCTCCAGCAGCTTTGTGATGTACTGCAGATAGCATGGCTAACTGTGACAACCAACTAGGACCCTATTGAGTCATTTCTAGCCCATCTAGCTGCTGTCTGGATATTAGTTGGAGATTATAATAATGTGACTCAACTGTGAATAAGTAAAATCAAAGAATCATCTGTTTTACTTTAACACTGTTTGACCACGTCTTTGAAATTAGGATTTAAAGGGGGTATCTGGGTAACCAGAAAAAAAAAACTTACCTTAGTCTTTATTCTTTTTGTGCCAATTTGTGCTTCTCCTGGGCTGTATGTAGCCTTTCTTTCTGTTTGAAGGCTGGTTCCCTTTGCCATGTAAAACTACATGTCCTAGGATCCTTTTCTGTGCTTTGACTATTTTCCGTCCTTCCAACCCTTGTCTTAGTTTCTTCCTTCAACTTAAAAACCTTGGCAAGGGATGTAGCTTCAAAAGCTGTCCAAAAAAGAGCCAATAGGTCACCTGATTTCCTAGGCTTAACACAAAGCTATTTCCTATGACTAGAAACACAGAAATATTGGCATAAAACAATTGATGTAGAGTGGAAGAAGAAAATTTAATAAAAGAACATTACAATAGTGCCTAACTTTGATAAACATAGTATTTATAGGTATTTTTACCACTGGACAATCCCTTTAATTAACCTCTGTACAATTGTTATCATGAAAGGAAAATCTTTTTTTCTGTAATATATTTTTTTTAAACTAATGTGATTCAGCAAGTATTTTTTTAACATGCAATTGAAATAATACACAGTAATACAGTATGTGAATATTCAGCGCTGCTAAAGGTAAAAACCCACATGATGATATTTCAGGAAAAGCTGATAATTAGAAATGAGAAATTAGTGTGAAATTTTTTCTTTGAATTGCAGAATCGTCAGTTGTATTTGTGTTATCTGCTGAGGCAAGTTTTCATATTAGCAAGCACCTTAATAAACGTGATGCAGTGAGACATCTTCTACTTCTAATCTTTTGCTAAAACAAGGCCAGATGTACTGGAAAAAAAGGTACAGAATCCAATTAGCCAAAAGCCCCTCAAAGAGAGAAAAACATAAAAGTTTATTACAAAATAATTTTTATTTTTTCCCTGAGTTTTTTACAGATTCAACAGAGCTGAATTTTGAATTCATTCTTTTGTTCTGTACTATCCTTAAAGTAAGAAAATATAGTTCAGAAAATTGTTATAACCAGTTGTGATATTATGTGTTACTGAACATAATGGCTCAGCTCTGCTACATCCGTACATACAGTATAAAGATTATAGAGTTGCCTCCTTAAGGCACCTGCAAATGACATAACTGGTTTTAGGTATTTTCCTAAATTGTATAAAGCGGGAAAAGAGCTGTCATTTGGTAATATTACTATATTAATATATAAATCAAAATAGGGGACTCGTATTCAATCCTTAAAATTGTAGTATGGTTATTGAAATATCTTAATGTATTTTACACTTCTACTACCCTTCTCATAAATATATAAATCTACCTTCAGAGTAGAATTGAGTTATTGAGTCTATCTGTAAATGCCCTAGCAATAAGTTAAACATAAAAAATCATTGTTAAACTCCTTGCCAGTTTCTATTACCCATGGCAATCAGTTATCATGTGAGGTAGAAACTACATCTAGAATGTTTGTCGTGGCATCTTACAGGCTTATTTCAAACGTATTTACAGATTTCCGATGTAAATACGTTTGAAATCAATGAAAATCGTGCAAATAAGTGCACTATGGCCGTATTTGAACTGATTTCCGACGGATTCACCATCTACATCATTGTAGGGTGATCCGTCGAAATAATTGACATGTCATTGTTTTCCGTCCGGATTGCCGGCAATCCGCGGCGGCATTCATCGGACGGAGTTTTGCGTGTGTGACGAGCGGTATTTCTATTGAAAATCATAGAAAATAGTGTGACTTATTTGACGGATTTGCCGACGGATTGACGATCGTCAATCGCGGCATCCGTCCAAATAGCCGATGTGAACGAGGCTAGAGTACATGGTCACCATTCAAAAACATAGAAGCTCTCCACTAGTGTTGAGCCAAACCATTTGGAAAATGGTTAGTTCAGCACGAACTTTACGGTTTTTCCGAACCCGAGCCGAACCGAATTTTTGCCATGAGCTCGGCAAAAAGTTCGGGTTTGGCACAGGCGTTCGTCGCCTTTTTCAGTTGCTTCCTTCAGTTTTTGCAGCCAGCAAATCAGTGCAGCGAGCAGGGAGGTCAAAAACGTCACCAGTGAGGGTGTACGGATCTCATCAGCTGCTAAAATCACATGACCGTCTTATGTGTATGTTACTGTATTTCCTGTTAGTCGCCATTTCCAGCTTACTCTCTGTAGTGAACACACTGCTGCCTGTGTCTTCTAGTTTGCCAGCAGGCAGAAACAACATTTAATAGCGATTACACACAAGAAAAGTTGCTAGTTAGATTACTCGAGGGGGTAGGGAGGAAGCTAGCTCAGGGAATGAGACATATCACTAGTTATGGAGTTAGGGAGTTTTGTATAGGTATTCCATAGCAAAATTTCTGTTTATATTCCATTTTGCATAGAAAACATTCGGTTTATAATCCTATTTGCCCGTTGCAAAGTATAGGCATTTAAGAACACTGTTGATTTGCTGTCTTTGGAGTACAGTTCCTTTTTAATATTTATATTTTTTAACATGGAGTGAACTAGAGGTGTTAAACCAGCAAGGAGGGGCATAGGATGTGGAGCTAGAGGTACGAGACAAAGTACTCCTTCCAGTGCTCCGGACAACACACAAGCGAGCAGATCGTTAGTCGCAGGACCATCAGGCCTGTCATTGCTTAGTCGGTTCACTGTGCGTCTTATTACTGAAGATCGGCGCCAGTCCATTCTTCAGTGGTTAACACACCCTTCATCCTGAAGTTTAACCTCCTCTTTCTCTCAGTCAAGGGCACAAATGTCATCATCATTAGTCCAACCTGAAGGCCAATATCACCCAATAAACATACCGCTCTACATAATCCGTATTCCAAAGAGCTTTTTGATGACACAATGCGGTTAGGGTCAGAAGGCACTTCAAAAGATCAAGAGGCCAAAGAGGATGATTTTGTGTGCTCTGAAGCCCAGTCGCTAATCCCCTCAGAGGAGGAGAAGGAAGCTGGTCCGTAGCCATAAATATCAAGCGGTCAGATGTGCCTCGCAGTGCCTGTGGCTTTTAGCCCGCAGCTTGAAGATGTAGACTGTCAGGAAGAGGAAGTCACCTGTGATGATGCGGATCCAATGTGGTCTTTTGAGCAGCAGCTGACGAGCGCATCATTAGTGGAGGAGGAGGAGGATGATGGGGTAGTGTCAGTGCGGCTCCGGCCTCAGAAAGGGAGAGCGCGGTCGCACAAGTCCGCTGACATTAATCCACCAGCCATTATGAGTGGTGACAGAGGGAGCACTGCTACTAGGTTTTCACCGTTGAAGAGGTCCAGGAACTGTGAGGCCTGGGCCTTTTTCGATAAAGCCTCAGATTCGCCGACCAATGTCATATGCCGGCTTTGCTTTCAACGCGTCAGTAGAGGAAAGAATCTAAAGAATTTAACCACTACCAGCATGAACAGGCACATGCATGTAAAGCATGAATTGCTGTGGAAAAATCACTTGGAGAAAAAAGGCCACACATGTCCTGGGTTTCCAACCACCGTGATATCTTCTGCCTCCGCCACTTCCAAGCCCAAGCGATCCTCTGCTGCCCATGTGCTGTCGGCCAGACACTGTCGGCCGATTCCCACCACCATCAACACAGTCTACACCTTCCCCTTCCACCAGTCTGACCTGCATGCCATACAGCAGCCAGTCCACCAGCCAGCCTTCTGTGTACCAGGTGTGGGAGCAGAAGAAACGCTTTCACCCCAGCCATCCCAAAGCCAAAAGCCTGAATGTCAGTATTGCCAGGCTGTTGGCCTTGGAAATGTTCCCTTTCCGACTGGTGGACACCGATGGGTTCTGCCACGTTATGGCCCTGGCATGCCCCAAATATCAGATGCCGAGCAGGCATTTCTTTGCCAGAAAAAGCCCGCCACATTGCAGAAAAGATCTCCAGCGCATTGGCTGCATCTCTGTTCACCAAAGTCCATCTCACTACAGACACATGGACTAGTAAGCATGGTCAAGCGCATTACATCTCACTGACTGCTCACTGGGGGAGTTGGGTGGATGACAGGGTCTCTGGTGATGGGTCTCGGGCTCGGCGGACACTCTTCCACACTGCTGGAATGGAGCAGAGTCCAGATCCCTAACCTTGACGGGTAGCATCACGTGCCAAGAGAAACCAAGCCATTCTGAAATGAATATGTCTTGGAGACTGTCAACACACAGGTCAAGAGTTGTGGATGACTCTGTGCACTGAGACCGACCAGTGGCTAGGTGCTAAGAACCTGGCGCCAGACGATGTGGTGTGCGACAATGGGAGAAATCTCCTTGCCGCCCTTAGGATCAGTAGACTACGCACATCCCTTGCCTGGCACAAGTCCTGAACCTGGTTGTGTTGAAATTTCTCAAGCGCTACCCGGGTGTTAACTGTCTGCTGAGGAAGGCTTAAGGTCTTAGCTCACACTTCTGGCATTCACACCCTGCTTTGGCACGACTGGCAGTGTTGCAGCATCTTCTTGACTTCCCCGCCAACCGTCTCATTGTTGACGTGGCAACACGTTGGAATTCCACCCTCCACATGCTCCAGCAATTGTGGCAGCAGTGTAATGCCATTATGCAGTATGAAGTGTTGCATGGCCTGATGAGCAGTGGTGTGGACCTAAGGGTGTTGAGCCACAGAGAGTGGAGACAGGTGAAGGATCTCTGCAACATCCTTGACAGTTTTGAAGACGCTACCAAAATGGTCAGTCAGGATGATAGCATTGTCAGCATGACCATTGTGGTCATATTTTTACTAGTACAAGGGTTAGACTCTCGGTGGCAACAGGTCCTGGCAGTGATGAAGGAGGATGAAGCGGAAACAGAGCCTTACTCACCATCTCAATGTATAAGGCCCGACTGTTACCCAATTGTATTGGTCTTTTTTAGGCGTATATCACACATGAGTGCTTGAATGCTACATTACCTGCAACATGGCCCACGCATTAGGGCAATCAAAATGAACAGTGATTACTGGGTGGCCATCCTCCTTGATCCACGTTAGAAATCAAAGGTGAGCTATTTCCTTCCACCCACACAAGTAGATTTCAGTAATTTGAGACCGTGCTCATTGACCAACTCGAGACATCTGGTGCGTCTTCTTCACATTCTAATGTCACGATGGAACAACGTCAGCAACATGACAGCAGTAGAATGGCAACTTGTCGCAGCAGCGGCAGGCAGTGTGGCAGAAGGGCACTGGTTAACATTTTTAACTCGGTTTTACCAACTCACCAATGCCTGCAAGACAGGGCAGCATTCAGACACTCAGAGACCACCTTAAGAGCATGGTCCATTACTACCTGCGTCTCAACACCGATGATTTCTAAACTTGATCTGGACCCATTCAAATTCTTGGTGTCCAAAATGGATGAATGGCCTGAGCTTGCTCGACACACCATACAAATTTTATCCTGCCCGGCAGCCAGCATTATCTCAGAACGCACCTTCAGCATAGCTTTCGGGGTGATAACTGACAAACGTATCCGTCTTTCCTCTGAGAATGTGGATCATTTGACATTTATCAAAATGAATCAATCGTGGATCTCTGATGATTTTGTTGCCCTGGTTGCTGATGTCACTGATTAGTAATCTAATAAACTAAACTAGTAAACTCAACAGTGACACTATTAAACTAGTCTGATCTTCTTGACAATGTGAAATACACATTCCATCAGTCACCTATTATCATCAGTCATCAGTCCGTCTGCAGTAATCATCTATTAACCGTTTCAGGTCCGATACAGCCAAATCAAATATGGGCCCCCACCCATTACTACTTCCTATTTTTTATTTTTTTACAAATTTGTGGGGCCTTTTTCGATTACGACCCGTGCAAGAGTACATCCCGTACTACCCTATTGGTACCCCTGGCGGTAGCAGCCACTACGGGGCCCTGCATCCTGAGGTGTTCCAAAAGTTCCTTTGACACATAAAAAGACACCGGTATTGGAAATGGTAACTGGCAAGGGTGCCAATAGGGTAGTACTCCTGTCAGGGGCCCTAAACAAAAAAGGGCCCAGTGATATGTTAAAAAATAGGAACTAATAATGGGTGGGAGCCCCATTTGATTTAGCTGCATGGGGCCCTGAAACGGTTAATAGATGACTGACGGCAGCCCTGGCTACCACTGCACCCCCTATAACTACAGTCCTACCAGCTGAACATCCATGTTCCCTGTTGGGATGTTTTTGCTGCCATCACATATATGACATGTTCTTGGACCCTGGTATAAAAAGTGATAGGGGGCTGCAGTTACCATGTTCCATTTCCAATACCGGTGTCTTCTTATGTGTCAAGGTGACCCTATAGCAGCTGCTAGCGCTGCACCTCATATAGCTACACAGTTCTTTTCAGTTAGCCATTGAAAGAAATGAATTATTTTAGCCTGTGAATTTTTTTCTGTGACTCTTATAGCTAAATTTTCTTCACTAAGTTTTTCCATGTATCCATTTTACTGTTATGTATGCTAATTGCAGCTTCTCCTCACCTGTGTGGGTATAAAAATAAATCAGAACATCTTCTCCCATTGACTTTAATGTGGTTTGAAGTTCGGTTCGAGTTCGAACCGTACTTCTCAAAATTTGAGGTTCTACTCGAACTCGAACTTTTTAGGGTTCGCTCATCACTACTCTCTACCAACCTATCCACCATCCTTCATGACAACCATATGTTCTAGTAGAACATATATATAAACATGGATTGTCTTTGTTATTCGGATTAGAAGTATAGTTAGTGTTTCTATTTTCAAACAGCTTTTTTTCTCATTTTGCAGTACTCTTTGTCATTTTAATTAAAGTGCTTCATTTTGACCAACTTGTATGCCTAAAAAATGTACAATAGCTATAAACTTTTTTGTCAAAGAAAAACCCTAGCTCAGTGTCAATGAGCCACAAGGTTTTATCTACTGCCAAATTCCTGCAGGGAATTGTAGAGCATTAGTGGAGCTGAACTACAGCATTGTTTCTATTGAATTTACAACTATATAACTGTAGATCTTTTTTATTTAAATTTTACAAGCATGACAGCAACAGAGCCATATAAAATATAAAGCTGTTTTGTATTAGAATATAGTGTGTTGCAAATGTATTCATAACCCTTAAAATGTATTTCTTTTTTAAATGTTATAGTCACAAACTAGTGTAAAGAAAATTATACAGTTATTTTCCAAATTTTTTTCAAATTAAAAAACTTAAAATAATGGTGTGAATAATTTAATAAAGAAAAAAGATATTGGTTAAAATATAATAAATATTTAAAAAAAATTTAAATGAACTAAATGAGACCATCTCTTAACTATAGAATGCACATGTCCAACTGTTCAACATTTCAGTACTTTTTTGACAACTTGCTGATCTCTAACAAAGAGCTTAGTGGCAAAATTAAGGTGTTTGATCTCTGAATAACCCAATAAATTTAGAGGATCAATTTGAATTGGGATTTAATCAGTCCTTCTCATCATGCTGTTCACATTTTGACATCATAAGACCAAGATAACACATTACTATTGATCAACAGTACCTCACCATTGCGAGGCGTCAAGCAAAACGCTTTCAGACTGAAGTCTCTTAGCGAGTGTCACAGAGTGTCATCAGCAGGTTGCAACATAGATACAGAGAGACTGGAAGAGTAAGAGTACCCAAGAGAAACTTGTGTGCACTCAGTAGAGAGAAAATCTCAATTATCTCCTTAACAAAGACACAGAAAAACAACAATGCATTTGGTAATAGTCTTCATTTACATTACCTTACATGTTGAAAGCTAATCATTGTAGTGAAAAAAACCTTTAAGTTTTCACTACACTTACATCCTTTTTGCATTTTACTTTGTACCATTTAGCAAGTCAAAGATTTTACCAACAACTATCAGCATTGGAATTGTCTGTTCTCAACAATATGCCCATGCTCCAAGCTGCTTTCTGTATGTGATTTCAACCAAACTCTCCTGATTGTATTTAGGTGGTTGTTGACTGTTTTTCCAAAGTTGCTTAGTTTATTCCCTGTGGTCTACCATTTAAAACACTTTTACCATCCCTCTTTGTGAAAGGTATCTGCTGCCTCCATAGTCTTTCTTGGCACATTGACTATGATATGGGAGTTTAAATTCCTTCTAAGTTCTTAGAAACTCTCTGCAAATTATTGTCACGGATACTTTTCGTCATTTCAATGGTCAACCATAACAAATTAATCAGATGTTGGAGAATTTCCTTTGATTCTTTGTCTCCTCAATGCAAGAAACAACTGGGTGAACTTACATTTTTGGATAGTTTACTTATAATAATGATACCGGAGAATTCATGCACGCTTCTCCTTTCTATTATATTTTTCCAACATTCTATAATGCCTATTTCTTATTCTGCTCCCTTAGAGGTATCAAGAGCCAATACCCGTCAAACTGATTTTCTTGAAACCTGACAAGAACGTAAGGACTCTTTGTAAAAGAAGATTCTAGACAACAGTGAAAGCCTCCACCTCAATATGTACTAGGTGACAAAGTCTGGCTTTCTTCTAAGCACATAAGTGCATTTCACTTCCTCAGTCCATATACCATCTCAAAACTAATCAGTTCAGTTTCTTAAAAACTTTGTATTTCATATAATCTGTGAATACTCAACTCCTTTCATTTATCTCTTCTTGAATCTTTTCTCCAGGAAATATTCAACCCTTACTTTAATCCTGTCTAAACCTAATGTTGAATATGAGATCAAAGGTTTCATTGACATCAAGATATCTAGAGGTAAATTATTATTTTTTATTGATTGAAATAACTTTAGTCCAGGAGATAAATCCTTGAGACCTGTGTAAAACATCAACACTCCATCCCTCAGTCGTGAACTTTATTAACAAATTCTACATAAGCCAAAGGAGAGGCATAAGACTGAAGATACTTTTCATGATTGTGCCTGACACACCCACGGCTTTTGGCTCTGGTCGCCGGCCACGGATGTTGCGGCGAAAACCATGGTTTCTGACATAACGCCTTACATTGTATTTTCTAGTGTGAACTTGGTCTTCCTCCCTGCATTCATGATTGATTCCTGCCCAACGCCCGTGGTCAGGAATCTTCCAGCACTCCACTGGTTAAGCTTGCTCCTTGTTTGTTTCTGTTTATTGACAGCCCTTTGCTCCTATCAGGTCTTCTGTTACTTCCACCTATTACCTTCATCCTTTTGGTTTCTGGCAGGTATTTAAGGGCTGTTATACCTCTTCCCCTTGCCTGCTATAGGTATTTGCTCCCTGTAGTACGCCTGTGTTTTGCCTGCTCCTCTTTATTGTTACCTGACCTTTGGCTTGCTTCTGACTATCCTTCTGCCTCCTGTATCTGTACTGCGTCTCCCGGCTGTTACCTGACCTTTGGTTTGTACCCCGTTTCCCCCTTTGCCTCATGACTTTGTACCGTGCTGCCCGCCCAGTTACTGACTCGGACCGTCCGACTACGGCTTTTGTGTTCTTTGTTTGTTTGTCTCTGTCTGTGCACTCTGCTCAGTGTAGCCTTGAGTCTTCTGGTTGGGGCTGGCCTGTTAAGGCGTCGGGTTCCCCAAAAGGCAAGGACAGGGGCTGGGACCAGTGTCAGGGCCTCACTTGTCTGTGTCTTGGTGTGTGTCCCTGACCGGTGCCTTACAGTACTATAATGAGATGCTTAATGCTTACCACTGCAGATACCTATTATTTTCTTCCCGGATGGATCCTCTTATGACATGCCCTTCTGTTTCTGTATCATACACATGTGCCAGCTCCCAGTTTCTTGAAAGACTAGAGACTAAATGTTCCTGACACCAGTCAATGCCCAAATGTAGCTTTTATTAGGGTTCTTACTATTTATTTACTTTCACAGCACAATGAAACTGAAAAATTAGGTCTATGTGGTTTTGTGTCTGTTTTAGTTTGTTTGAATCTGCTCCATAGAACTACTATTTTCTATTTTCTGCTGTCTGTCCTGATTACTGTCTGATCTCCGCTTTTGACTATACTGCATCTAACCTGACCCTTGCTCCATATGTCTTTTGCTTTGGTACCATGATTTGAAAACTCCATCTCATCTTTGTTTTAGCTGTTGCTTGTCAATACTGCATCAGTGACAGCTCACTGTCAATTTCCTGGGAAAAAGTTTAAATTTCCTAGTAAGAGATTAAGGATGCAAAGTCCCTTAAATAATTACTATTTCTTTGATATAAATTCAGTGTCTTTGATGGGTATATGTATATTCATATGCATTCGTATGAATGTCTTTTATCTATCCATACGTATTGTCTATTGAAATAAGGCCTTCTGCCTACCCATCTTGGCTTCATTTACAGCTTTCTCCCTGTATACAATAAACTAGGGAGGTACACACTTTTTGACAGGTTCCCTTTACTTAAGCTTAGTAGAAGGTATTTCAGTTATATTTATACAATATTTTACATATGGTCAATGATTATTATATATTTCATCAATAAAAATGTGGTCAAGTTTTTAACTGAATCAAAGAGTCATATGGTAATGTTGATTACGAAAGTCATATGATTTCTAGCCTGGTTTAGGTGACTTATAAACACATGATAGCATTTATATTAATGTTCTATATCTACTATTTAAACAAATGTTTGTTTTTGCAAATTTTTTTTTAATTACAACTTTTTCTTTACTAATCTCCATTTGCTTGTAAATAATTTGTGGTTTAAACTAACCACAAATTTATAACCTTCCCTAGTGTTGAGTAGTGTTGATCGATTATGTTGGCTATCGACATCGGGCGATAGTTGATAGTCGGCCACCATCGATAAGTTTTTCGATACGTCGATAGCTCGATCATCTCCGATGACATTAATGTCTATGGGTGCATGCAAAAAAAACCTTCATTCTTACACCAAAAATGGGCTTGGAGAAGCAGGAATTAACAGCCACAGAGTTCCAAATGGATACCTGCTACATCTTAGGCACAACACTTAAGAGGCTATAAAAGCCCAGAAAAAAGCTCACATTCCTTCACTATCCGTCTTGTACCACAGCATGAACCTTAAACCTGCATTCACCCAACAATTAAAAAGTGCAGAGGCAGTTTTTTTTGAATCATAATTTTACTTGAACTGGTACATTAATATCTCCTGTCCTGGAATGCGCAAGGACCCTAAAAACTGCATGACCACAGCATTATAAGTGCGGAAGAAAGTTTGTCTTGAACCTCCATTTTAGTTGAAACTGGGACATGACTCACAAACTGTCTGGACCGCAGCATGACCCCTTATAACCTGTCTGTCCCACAGTTTATATTGTGCCCGGAAAAGGAGTCTTTCAACCACCATTTTTAGTTGAACTGGACATTGACTTAGAAACTGTCATGGACGCGCAGTTGACCATTAAACCTGTCTGACCCCCAGATTAAAAGTGCCAGATTAAGGAGTCTTTTCTAACCCAAAACCCCATTTTTAGTTGAACTGGGACTTGGAACAAAACCCTGTCCTGGAACGCAGCATGACTCTTTAACCGCGTCTGACCCACAGTTTATAAAAAGGTGCCAGAAAAAAAGGAGTCTTTCATCACCATCTTTAGTTGTTCTGGACATTGACTATACCTGTCCTGGAACGCAGTATGACCATTAAACATGCTCTGACCCAGATTAAAAAGTGCCGGAAATAGGAGTCTTTCAACCACCATTTTAGTTTTCACTGGACATTGACTATACCTGTCCTGTGCCACAGCACGACCAGGGCCGGAGTTACAGTGGGTGTGCGGTGAGGCCCAGGCTGGCGTCCGTCATCTATTAAACGAGGTTAATGCCACTGATGGACGCTGAGCTATCGAAACACTGTCGTGCTGAAGCAGAGTTGCGGGTTAGCGGAATGTGAGAACTACCAGCCTTCCCTCAGTACACAGTCAAGACTGGGATAGCGCTTGCACCCCATCCGTGTTATGAGTGCGGTACCAATTGAGCTTCACTGGAAATTACTGGTGGTTACGCTCCTGTTACACCCTCAGGTGCCCTTTTTCTTGGCATTCTTTTTCTCATTATTACTCAATGTTGCTGGAGAGAAAATGGTCTCTGTACTTTGTTTCTTGCCCGTGCTTCCACCATATACTCCATGTCCTCTGGATTAACCTAACAGCTGGTTCAAGTTTTTCCATGTTACACTCCCTTGTACAATTCAGAGGAATTTTTTTAACAGTATTTTGTACATCAGTTTTTTTCGTAGTTTACATTCTAGAAAAAACCACATTTTTAAAATAGGATGGAATCCACATGTCTTTGTCTCTTTTTTTTTAAATTATATTAAAATGGGTTGTCGCAATACAGGGGATTGTGATAGCTGATGTTAAAGCATCTTGCAAAAACAAGTATTTTGCAATATGTGTCCATTAACGGTGCATACTTATTCAGTTTCTGACAGAACTATCACCTTGAGAAACATCTTGACAATTGTGATATGAAGAAACAAATGTCTGTTAGAAAGCAACATTTTTTATATATTGGCCTGTAGGTTATAGCTGCATGTACAGCAAATTTGACCCCAAAAAATTAAAAACATGACCCATGAGCCACTTTTGGACAATTCTGAAGAACAAATGTCTATTAGAAACAACATTTTTTTTAGAATAGGACCGTTAGAATAGCTGCCATTTCAAAGGCATGCATGACCCAAAATATTATAAAAATACTTACCAGCCACTGTCTGTTAAATATTGTTAGGAAAGAATGCCACGTAGAAGCCACATTTCTGTTCACTAATGGACCATAATTATTGCTGTATCTCACAGCAAACATGACCCAAAAAATTATAAATATGACTCTCAGCCACTGTTAAAATTGTGAGGCAACATGACCCAAACATTGACAATGCGAATAAATTCTAAAGATGAAAGTGATTAAATGGAATATGGTTTTGTTCATGAAACCTTGGTGTCTTTTACAGCAATGATGAAATGTTGGAATGGGTTGAGAATAAAATCCAAACTTGCTAGCAAGAAACTTTGTCATTTTTAAAAATAAGTTTTAGAGGACCATTTTGTTTGGAGAGGAATTGTGAAGTAGACCAGCAATATTACGGTGAACTCGGCAATTGGGGGCCACAAACGTCATCAGAGATCCATGCCTCACGATCATATTGATTGAAGTCCCCTCCCCCCCACCCAAGATTCCAATAACAGAGATCCCTCTGTTGGAAAAGCCGATGCGTTTGTCTGTAATGACTCCTCAGGAGCAGTGCCTGAAGGTCGCTCAGTTATGAGTGGCTGCCTCGGCAGGACCAAACCTCTTATCGCGTGGAGACGTAGCTCGTCCATTCGTCCATTTTGGATACCAGAAGTCTATTGGGTCGTGACTCATACTAAAAACATCGGTGGTTGAGACGCAGATAGTCGCTTGCACCATGAGCTTATGCTGGTCTCTGGCGTGTTGTATGTGTGCCCTGTTGGCATTATGTTGGTGAGGTGGTAAACAAGGATTTGCCAGAGGTCACCCCTTTAGGCTATCTGCACATTGCCTGCTGCTTCCGCTACGACGCAACTTGGCATCTTCTACTGCTGTCACGTCGCTGTGATGTTGTCTCACCGTGACATTGGGGAACGTGAAGCAGAGAAACTGATGTCTCCAGTTGATCAATCAGCAAGGTCTCCTTTTACTGCCCCCCCCCCCCCCCCCACACACCCCCATTTTACTCTTATTTGGGTGGGTGGAAGAAAGTGCTGAGTTTTTGTTTGTACCGCGGGATCCAGGTGTGGTGGCCAACCAGTAACTGTTGTTCATTTTTGATGCCTTAAGGCGAGGACATGTTGGAGGGGAAAATGGAGATCAAGCACTGCATGTGGAGATTGGAGCCTTGATTTCCCAAGCCTCTGGGTCGAGGGGCACTAGCACAAACTGATACTTCCTCATCTTCTCTCCGCCTCAAATTAGCGCCATACTCATTTTCCAAGGCAGGGAGCGTCGGGTAACTTCGGTGTTATAGAAATTACCGCCTCCTCCGCCTCCTCCTCCAGCTGCCTCAGGCTACTGCTTCAACCAACAGCCTGACTTGCCTGAGATGATGCACCTGTGAGCTTATGTGCCACCTTTGCACTAGCTCTGGAACCCGAACACTGCCTAATGTAAGAACGATGAAAATTGTGAAAAAAACTGTCGGAGCTGGGCCTTGTGGATTTGACGGAGAGAACAGGCTCCGTTGTCCGCATCTGTGTCGTCTCCTCCTCCGTCGACTGTGGGACCGGTTGTTCAGTAGTGTTCCACGATGTTCAGAAACATGATCACCCACAATTGCTCATCGCTGACAAGGACATTGTCCGCATGACCATTTTGGTGGCTTCTTCAAATGGCAAAAGGATGGTGTAGAGCTATTTCATCCTGCCTCCTCCCATCTCTCGGTGGCTCAAACACCCCGAGGTCCGCCACCGCTGTTTGTCAGGCATGTGTCATCGTTCTTGCGTTAATGGCATTGGCGCTGCTGCCACAATCGCTGGAGATGTGGAGGGTTGGTAATTCAGCGTTTGCACGTCAATAATGAGACGGTTGACGGGGAGGCCGAGCTGACGCTGCCACGCAGCCGGCGGGATGAAGCAGGGTTGCGAATGGCGGAAGTGCGAACTCAGGACCTCGTGCCTTCTTCAGCAGGCAGTCCAGGACCGGGTAGCTCTTTAGAAAATTTCTGGACGATCAGGTTCTTGGCAATGTGCCAGGCAAGGGATGATGTGCTCCAGCCTAACGATCTCAAGGGTCGGCCAGCAGGATTTCGGACGTTTTATCGCTACCAACCTTGCCTGGCAACTAGGTTCTTGTCACCAGCCAGCGGGGGGGGCGGGGGGTGTTGCTCGGTTACTCGTTGCGGAGAGCCGTCCACAGCTCCTGACCTGTCGTGGGGATGGTCTCCAAGACAGAATTAATTTCAAAACGGCTTGGTTTCTTGGGCACGGTGATGCCACCAGAGGACAGTTGGGGGAAAGAGCCCATGCACCATCCCTGCAGTTTTGAAGAGCAGTGTGCGCCCGAGCCTTGAGAGCCACTGTCAACCCCCCCCAGAGACCATCACCCAGTCCCAAGTGAGCTGTCACAGTGATTAATAGCGGCCTGCTGTGCTACTAGTCCAATGTGTCGGTGGTCAGATGGACTTTTTCGGCCACAGATGCAGACAACTGCGCTTGAAATTTTAGTTGACACGTGGCTGGCCAGGCCAGGACGGACTTTTCTGGCAAAGGAAATGCCAGCTCGCATCTGGTATTGGGGGCAGGCAAGGCCATGACGTGCGGAACCCATCTGTGTCCACAGACGGAAAGGCAACATTTCAGCCAAAAGCCTGGCAATGCGACAGTCAGGCTTTTGGTTTTGTTAGGATGGTTGGGGTTATTAAGTGTTTCTTCTGCGCCCAAACCTGGAAGACAGAAGGCTGGCTGCTAGATGGACGCTGGTACAGCCAATGCAGGTCGTCAACTGGCGAAGGGAAGGGTAGGATGGGTCTCTGGTGGTTGCTTGGTGGTACTTGGGCGACGGTGGGAGGCTGAAGCGTGGAGGCTGATACCTGATCATGACTCTGAGAGAACATGGGCAGCTGAGGAACGGCTTGGTGGGTGGCGGAGGGGAGGAGGCGAGACGGAGGGCTGTGACAGTGGTTGGAGGCCGGCGTCGGTTTGCTTGGCCTTTTTTGGCCAAAGTGTTCCCTCCATTTCAAACTCATGCATTCGCTGCATGTGACTAGACATGTTGGTGGTGGTTAACACTTAAGGTTCTTGCCTCTAACTTATGCGTTTACGCAATGGCGGGCATATGACATCGCCCCTTGGGGGTGAATCAGAGGCTTGCTCAAGAAGGCCCAGCTTTGAGTGGTCCTGGACTTTTTTGACGGCGATAAGCGAGGAGCGGGCTGTTTGCTCTGGACGTGGATGGCGGAATCATATCAGCGGACTTCTGCGACCGCCACCCTCTCCCTTTTTGTGGTGGGTGCCGTATTGACACTACCCCATCGTCTTTCCTCCTCGGTCCACTGATGAAGCGCTCGCAAGCAAATTCTGCGGAAAAGACCACGATGGATCCGCAATGTCGTCATCATCCATCATCATATCATCACAAGGTGACTTGGTCGACCCTGACTTTCTGCAATCCAGAAGCTGAGGGCTAAACAGCAAGAGGGCCTGCAAGGCGATGCCGACCGCCCCGGGATTTTTGCCGATTGACGGATTCCATTCTCTCCTCTGATAGCATCAGTAACTGGGCGTCAGAGCAGACTCTTTAATCATCCTCTTGATCTTTTACATGCCTTCTGACCCCAACAGCATTTTGTCATCTCAAAAGAGGTATCAGACAATGATTATCACGTGGTGGGTACACGAGAGTGACATTTGGGCTGTTCCTGTTGGACGGATGTGTGATTGCTGATGCACGGACATTTGTGGCCGTGACTGGGAAAGTGACGAGGAGGCTAAACTGATGGATGCTGGTTGCATTAACCACTGAAGCGACCAGATTGGCGACGCTGTTCGTTACTGAGATTCACAGGGCCACATGCACCCAGCGATGACAGGAATGGACGGTCTGCATACTCGACAATCCGCTAGCATGAAGTGTTGTCGCTCAAGCACTGGAAGGAGCACATTCTCATCGTACCTCTACCTCAATGTGCTACCCACTGTTTGCTGCTTACCACCTGCATTTCGCTTCATGCTCAGAAATATAAAAATTTGAGAAGGTATGGAAATAGTTTTGGAAAGTCTCTTATTTAAAATGACAGAAACTCACCAGCTTATTCTCACATCCCTCAAATCAAAACAAAATTGCTGGATGCAAATTTAACTGCAAAGGTGTCTCTATCAACAAATCTGGACTGAGGCAAAAGTGCAAAAAACACGTATCGGTTTTGTTTTGTATAATACACGGTATTTTTTGCACCTTTCAATTCACTGTGTGGTGATATAAAATTACTGTTTTAAGATTCACGTGCAAGTGCGGTCATATGACAAAGATGTAGTGACGCACAAAGTCAAAAAACATGTATCTGAAATGTATTCGGATAATTAAAAATGTATTTTCTGCACCTTTCAATTCCCCTGTGGTGACTATAAAAATTGCTGTTTTAAGATTTATGTGCATGCTGCGTCATTGAACAAAGCTGTTGTGCGCCAACAGTCAAAATAACACGTTTCTGTTTGTTTTCGAATGATACACGTTATTTTTTTGCACTTTCAATTCACCTGTGGTGGCTATAAAATTGCTGTTTCAAGATTGTACGTGCAAAGCAGCGTCAATGATCCAAAGCTGTCAGTGCGCCAAAGTCAAAAATCACGTATACTGAAATGTATTCGGATAGTAAAATGTATTTTTTGTAACCTTTCAATTCAACTGTGGTGACTAATAAAAATGCTGTTTTAAGATTTACGTGCAAGTGCGTAATGAACAATGCTGTAGTGCGGCAATCGTAAAAAAAAACACCGTATCTGTTATGTTTTCGTATAATACCACTGTATTTTTGCACCTTTCAATTCTCCTGTGGTGACTATAAAATTGCCCTGTTTTCAGATTTTACGTGCAAGCTGCGATCAATGAACAAAGCTGTAGTGCGCCAAAGGTAAAAAAACACGTATCTGTTATGTTTTAGTATAAATCACGGTATTTTTTGCACCTTTCCATTCACATGTGGTGACTATAAAATTGCTGTTTTATGATTTAAGTGCAGCTGCGTCACAATGATCAAAAGCTGTAGTGCGCCAAAGTCAAAATACACGTATCTGAAATGTATTCGGATAATAAATGTATTTTTGGCACCTTTCAATTTCCAACTGTGGTGAACTATAAAATTGCTGTTTAAGATTTACGTGCAGCTGCGTTCAATGAACAAGCTGTAGTGCGCCAAAGTAAAAAAACACGTATGTGAAATGTATTCGGATAATAAAATCTATTTTTTGCACCTTTCAATTCACCTGTGGTGACTATAAATTGCTGTTTTCAGATTTAGTGCAAGCTGCGCAATGAACAAAGCTGTAGTGCGCCAAAGTCAAAAAACACGTATCTGTTATGTTTTCGTATAATACACGGTATTTTTTTGCACCTTTCAATTCACCTGTGGTGACTATAAAATTGCTGTTTTAAGATTTACGTGCAAGCTGCGTCAATGAACAAAGCTGTAGTGCGCCAAAGTAAAAAAACACGTATCTGAAATGTATTCGGATAATAAAATGTATTTTTTGCACCTTTCAATTCACCTGTGGTGACTATAAAATTGCTGTTTTCAGATTTACGTGCAAGCTGCGTCAATGAACAAAGCTGTAGTGCGCCAAAGTCAAAAAACACGTATCTGTTATGTTTTCGTATAATACACGGTATTTTTTGCACCTTTCAATTCACCTGTGGTGACTATAAAATTGCTGTTTTCAGATTTACGTGTAAGCTGCGTCAATGAACAAAGCTGTAGTGCGCCAAAGTCAAAAAACACGTATCTGTTATGTTTTCGTATAATACACAGTATTTTTTGCACCTTTCAATTCACCTGTGGTGACTATAAAATTGCTGTTTTCAGATTTACATGCAAGCTGCGTCAATGAACAAAGCTGTAGTGCGCCAAAGTCAAAAAACACGTATCTGTTATGTTTTCGTATAATACACGGTATTTTTTGCACCTTTCAATTCACCTGTGGTGACTATAAAATTGCTGTTTTCAGATTTACGTGCAAGCTGCGTCAATGAACAAAGCTGTAGTGCGCCAAAGTCAAAAAAACACGTATCTGAAATGTATTCGGATAATAAAATGTATTTTTTGCACCTTTCAATTCACCTGTGGTGACTATAAAATTGCTGTTTTAAGATTTACGTGCAAGCTGCGTCAATGAACAAAGCTGTAGTGCGCCAAAGTAAAAAAACACGTATCTGTTATGTTTTCTTATAATACACGGTATTTTTTGCACCTTTCAATTCACCTGTGGTGACTATAAAATTGCTGTTTTCAGATTTACGTGCAAGCTGCGTCAATGAACAAAGCTGTAGTGCGCCAAAGTAAAAAAACACGTATATGTTATGTTTTCGTATAATACACGGTATTTTTTGCACCTTTCAATTCACCTGTGGTGACTATAAAATTGCTGTTTTCAGATTTAAGTGCAAGGTGGATATATGAACAAAGGTGGAATGGGTAAAATTGAAAATGAACACCTATCTGAAATGTATACTGATAATAAAAGTGGAGTTTTGCACCTAACACAGAGACCTGTAGTTACTAGAAATGATGTGTATTCTAATATAAGTTCAGGCTGCCCAATATCCAGGAAATATTTCAATAGCAGACTGTTATAATAAAGATATTGCAGTGCAATGTTACACTAAGTCTTGGATGAACTTTATCCAGTGTTCTTTATAGAGCTTGTCTGTGTTCGCCGCGGGCCCCCCCCCACTACTCCCCCGTGACTTTACTGCGGTAGATGCTCCTTTAAAATTCTCTACCTAAATACATAAAATCTTCCAATCTCTAATCTAACTAAATTGTAAGGATCACAGCTAATAGTAGAGGTTTCGCTGTGCAGAAATAGAATAATTTCGCTGAGCTGTTTGGCCAAAGGCAGAGCGCACGTCCTACTCCTATGAGACGCTGAGAGACACTGAGGATGAACAGGAAACGCTGTTCTATGTAAAACGAGGTCATGTGATTTTTCCGGCCAATCGCAACCATACACATCCAGTCATTGACGTCGCACACACATTCACCCTGCTCTATTCTGTAAATCTGATTTGCTGGCGCGCACAAAATTACAGGAAGCACCGAAAATGGTGTGATCTTAATAGATGATGCACAGATTTTAGCCTTAATTATCGCATGATCTAAAAATTTCGATCACCATAAAAACCTTGTCAACTTTGTCGATAATAATCGCTCAACACTACTTATAAATAATAGTTATACAGTTACCAAATAATACACCTGTACATGGAGCAAATATAACATATTTATGATTGTTCCAAAAAAAATCCTACAATTCCCAATAATATTACAGTACCAAATAATACTGCCAGACCATAACCAAATGCAACTGCCACATGTGACTATCTTGTACACAGAGTTCTGTTTCACCGGTGCGGGTAAACAGATCTCTTCCAGCTGTTTAGGTTTGTGGGTGAGTGGGGTATCCTCTCACACTACCTGGGTCTTCCTGTGCCCGTGTGGACAGGGGTTAACTGTGAAACCATATCTGATTGACCTTGCGTGTCCCTAATGGGAGTGCAATGTCACAAGTACATCCCAAGTCAGGCCGTCGACCCTCGAGTGGTGCGCTTCCATGACAAAATGCAGGTCTTGATACAGCTGGTGAATGCTAATATGTTGCAGGCCAAGGCCGACCAGAACAAGGGGTACAACCAGAACCACAGGACAAGCTTCAGGCAGCCTTGGAAGGTCTATACCTCGTGCACCAGCAACTCAACGCTGTAATGTACCTGGTCACCCTGGACCATGACTAAGGAAAGGGGAAGACCTTCCACATAAACACGATGAAGGCGCATCATTAATGTGATGCATGTGCCCTTCCAGTGTGCAACCTGCCAGAGGAAGGAGAGACGGAGACCCTCCTGGATGTGCTCGCCCCGGTCACGATGGGTGATTCCATAGAGGATGTGGGGGTTCGCAGACAGCTCCTGGAGGACCAACGGTCCCAGCTGTGGGCAACTCTCCACCCCTTCCGGGAGTTGTTCAGCAACACGCCCGATCGGATGGAGTTGGCCATCCATCACGTGGATACCGGGGATCATCCTCCGATCTGGCATGCAGCATATCGGATCTCCTTTGAAGTACGGTAGCACATGCGTGAGGAGATTGATGAGATGCTGATGCTTGGGGTCATCCAGGCATCCAACAGTGCTTGGGCTTCGCACATTGTCTTCGTCCCAAAGAAAGATTGGATCACCCAGTTCTGCTTGGATTACAGGGAGCTCAATGTTGTCATGGTCACCGATGCTTACCCAATGCAGCGCATCAATGACCTGCTCGATCAGTTGGCTGGGGCTAAGTACCTGACCATCATGGATCTGAGCCAGGGCTACTGGCAGATTCCCTTGACCCGTAGGCTTGCTATGCTGGAGCTTTGCGCTCCTACAATACCACTTCGCCATTCACCACCAGAAGGGCAGAGACCATGGCAACGCCGATGGGTTGTCCCAACAAGGCAAGGAGGCAAGCGGGCTCACGGGAGAACACTGAGAGATGCTGCCCGCTAGTGCCCTTTGAAGGGGGTGGTGTGAGGTTTATGACAAAAGTCACCCACCCACACTTCTTGTAACTTCACCCAAATACACTCTCGGTCACAGTGCATTATTCGAACTTCACCTAAGCTCCCCCATTGCTCAACACATGTCATTGACGAAAGACTCAAACAAAAGATAAATTCCCTCAATTTAGATGCAAGGCCTGTCAGCTCCCAATACATATAAGGGACTGTCCCAGCAGGGAGTCTGAACCTCAAAGGTTCCTCACCAGGGCCAGGGTAGACATGTGCTCTGAGAGTCATAGCATCAAAGGAGATTTGGCAGACACTCGGTTCTTAAGGTCTATAAGGAATTAGGGAATAACTGTATATCTCAAGTACAAGCATAGCTGTCACTCCCTCGTTTGTAGGTTCAACGGTCAGGGAGAAATTGGAAAGAGGTACAGAGCAATGACCCACAGTTTTTGTATCCCAGCATAGCTTGGGCCCACCCGGTTTTGATGATATCAGGGCCACAAACCTGTGGCATTGCTCTGCCATGACACAGTTTGTTTTGCATCTGAAGCTAGAAACAGCATGGTCCTGGAAGGGGGGAGCGTGTAGACCGTCTCAAGGCTGTGACAGGGGTATAACGTGGGATATCCCAGAATGGTTAAAAGTGAGAACCCACCTGGGCCCAGTGTTGTCTCTATTGGAAGGGGGGTATATGCACCAGCATATAGCTGTATCCCTATTTCTATTGCGCTCATAAGGCGATTCAAATATATAAACTTTGATCCTGAGCTGTTCTGTTGTCCTGATCAAGCCGAATTCACGTGTCCTTATTCTCGGTCTCTAATATATCACTACCCAGGGCCGAGTTATAAGTCGGTAACGGACCAGGCTTATAACTAACGAGGAACTAGTGGCAGTCTACTAGGCTGGCAGAGTTCTGTTTCACTGGTGCAGGTAAACAGATCTCTCCCAGCCTTTCAGGGTTGTGGGCGAGTGGGGTATCATGTACCCGTGTGGACAGGGCTTAACTGTGAAACTGGAGTAGGTAGGTAGGTAGGTATAAAGGTTCCGCAATAGATAGGTAGGTAGGTATAAAGTTCATACAATAGGTAGGTAGGTATATTGGGCTCCCCAGTAAGTTGGTACGTACATAGGTCCCCCAGTAGGTATATCGGTCCTCTTAGTTGTTAGGTAGGTATATGTACCTGCAGTAGGTTGTCAGGTACATAGGTCCCCCAGTAGGTAAGTAGGTATTTAGCTCCTCTTTGTAGTTAGGTAGGTATATAGGTACCCTCAGTATGTTGGTAAGTATATAGATCCACTATTAGGTAAGTATAAAAGTTCCTAGTAGGTTGGTAGGTATAAAGGGGCCTTCAGTAGGTTGTTTGGTGTATAGGTTCCCATAGTAGTTTGATAGGTATTTGGGTCCTCTGTAGTATTTTAAGTATATAGGTCCCCCCATTAGAATGTTAGTTAGATGGGTCCTCCCAGTAAGATGCTAGGTACATAGATCCCCCTTAGGTTGGTATTTCTATAAGTTCCACCAGTATGTAAGCAGATATATAGGTTCCCACCAGAGTACTCCACAAGAAGCATATATATATATATATATGACAGGAAACAGGGCAGGTGGCGCAATGACATCCCTTCATTGCGCCACCTGAGCAGCGTCACATGGTCCTGTCGTTTATCTCAATTGCATGTGTGTTGCAAAGAGGCGGATACAATTGAAATAGCTGATATGGTAGAGAGAATAGGCCTGCGGCTGGTTCTTTCTACCATTACTGTGAAACAAGGGAGCGGTACCTGCCAGTGGCTGCAGACCCCCCTTGTTTCACAGAGTGGCCGGGCCCTGTACAGCAGTACTGGCTGTACTGAACTAACGGTGGCTCTGCACACACCCATCCACAAGGAAGGCAACTGAATAATAAAAAAAAACTGCACATTGGATAAGTACCAGTTCACATCAGTATGCAAAGACCCACAATATTATACAAGGGGAGACTGCATAAATGCAAAAATACTGATAAGATAATCACTCACACGCCTTCTATGCATGAAGGGGGTGGTTGCTAGCATTATAATTGCGTATAGATAAGACAATACCAAGCGTGCCACTTATACAGTTACGTGTGGTGCACCATGCTGGTTTACAACCTATAACACCTATACTATTCGACTGGGAGGGCTACCCAGCACATTTAAGGTGTCCAACACAAAATACTTGAAAAAACTTGAGACTCTCGGTTCACATATTTTGATCAAAAGATGTTTAAGCTGCCCACGACTTTCAACGTGATCTCAAAATCGGGCAGTCCTACACTATCCTTACCTCTCAATAGAGCCAATTTACGGCCTCTCACTGGGTCAACCGACCTCCATTATACAGAGAGAAAAAATAAGAAAACACACCAGACTTGCAAGTTGCACTTCTTATGACAGCCTGTGAGAGTGGGTGGGTGCAGAAACCCAAAATGGAAGCACCCTTCCTTCCCATATAGGTTAAAATCAATGTACACCAAGTATACCGTCTGTTTCTGCACACAAAAACATTCTTAAAAAACGTTTGCAAACATGGGTGCCACTGTCAGTTATGCTTCTCACATGTAATTATACATGTACACACACTGACTGCCGACATCGGCACACTACTGCAAAAGGGGCAATACACTACGTGGAAATCCCTAAAGAAGCATTTATGCTATCTATCATACATGAAAAAACTTTGAGACTCTTGGCTCTATTGAGAGGTAAGGATAGTGTAGGACTGCCCGATTTTGAGATCACGTTGAAAGTCATGGGCAGCTTAAACATCTTTTGATCAAAATAGGTGAACCGAGAGTCTCAAAGTTTTTTCATGTATGATAGATAGCATAAATGCTTCTTTAGGGATTTCCACGTAGTGTATCAACACAAAATACTGACACCAAACAGAAGGTGACTAGGTAGGGCTATCAGAGCCGTGCCACCGCCTGTGAGTTGCTGGACAAAGTGATGTGTTGCTGGCACCACTGCCTCTACCAAATGCTGGCTGCAGCCTTCAGGGAAAGTGGAAAGCTGGTCCTTCTGTGTCTGTATCCAAAACTGCACTCTGTGCCTGAGTGCTTTTCGGCCACAAAAATGACATTGCAAGCTTGATTCAACCCCCTGGCTTTGAATTTGACCTACAGTATGTGCTGTTACCATCCCGCACTCAAATGGGTTAACATCACCTCACCTGTTTGACCTAGCTTTCATTAACATTTCATAGAGACTTACAACAGTATCAGTTTCAAGCCTAACAGGTGTTATTTGTATGTAGATGATGGATCTTGCTAAAAGTAACTAAACTAAAACCACAGAATTACTGGTAAACTTTTGTAATTCTTCTTATAGACATCTCTGTACATAGTGTCATAATACACTTAACACGAACACTCATTCTGTGTCATTGCACAATAATGTAGTGCAGGAAATGTAATTGATCTTTAGTTGAGTGATGCTCTTATGGCGACACAAAATTAAACAGACTAGTTTCATGTGTTAAGAAGGTTTGACAGATTGCCCTTTTTATTGAAGAACGAGAAGTACCTCTACTGATCCTTAAAGTCAAATCTGTTATATCACAGCAGATAAACATCTGTTTATAATTTATAAAACCCTGCTGTCCACTAGTTCCTTTCATAATGTTTAAGGTATTATAAAACATATCTTAAAGGGGTTTTGCCACAACGTAAAATTGATGTGGGAAGATTGTAAATTAAAAAATAAACATTTTCACCATTCATTTTAATTAAAAAATCTGTACTATTTTTGTTTTAACTGTTACCTTAGTTATTCATGGTGTACAGTTTGTGCCTAGGGAGTCCGACCAGTAACAAGAGCTCCTCAGTCCTGACCGTACATACTCAGACATCACCTCTCCTTCAGGCAGCTACTGTCAGCTTTTTCCCTGCTTAGTAATCACACACACTCAAAGTGTTCAACCCCAGTTGCTGTCATTTTCCTCCAGTCCAGTGCAAATGAATGAAAAGAAAGAAGAAACCTCAATCGGGCATGTGCATTGAGAAAAATAAAATCCACGTTTGGTTCCTGCAGGATTTAAACCTAAAATGATATATGTTGAAAGGCAGAAATGCTAACCACTCAGCCACATTATAGCTACTCACAGCTCTTTACATAAACAGGCCTTGTTTCACTAGAGTGAATACACTGTGGGTAAAGGCATAGTGATATCAAGTCTGCTGGATCACATGATATGCAGTACAAACAAATCATGCATGCCCCCTTTGGAACACACTGACAGCTGAAGCAGGACAAACCTTTATGGTAAAACCCCTTTAAGGTCATTCAGTTCATTTTCAGTAATGTCTTCTTCATGCTTTGTGATAGCTTTTCATTTAATGTAAAAAAAAATTTTTTGCATTTTTTATTTTAAAAATACTGTTTTTTATTAGTGTAATGTTTCCATACTTACATTAGCTTGTAGATAATTTATGGCAGAAATTCTCTTACTCCACATTGTTTTGTCTAAGAACATCCAAGTAAGTTTACTCAACTGTACTCATAACTCCCACAGAAGTGAACAGATAAAGATGCTGATGCATTGCCACTTATATGTTCACTGTGGCTGCAGAGATACAATAGGTATCCAAGAAGGTAAGACCCATTTATTTGCTAAACTAACATGTATAGTATATATATTTATCCAACTCAACCAGGATCCAAAAGAATACCAGAGAATCCTCTGGTGGACCCAAGATCTTTCATAATAATGTACATCTAATATTTTAGGTCCTTTAAGGATAAGCAGAA
Organism: Phyllomedusa bahiana; assembly: GCA_025379985.1. NCBI lineage: Eukaryota > Metazoa > Chordata > Amphibia > Anura > Hylidae > Phyllomedusa > Phyllomedusa bahiana. The sequence continues at coordinate 12,044 of JAODAL010024548.1, read as the reverse complement.
GACAATTTGACATACTAATTTTACGAGCTAATTTTAGCACCAATCACCACATATCCTATAAACCCTGCAGATACAAAGATTACTTGAATGTAACCATGCACTTATGTATAGCTTGATGATAGGCTCTTAAAAAAAGTTCATCTGGTGGGCCCAAAGAATTTCAGTCCGCTACTGACCTGGACTCATAAGTTTTAGCATAATATTCATGAATGGATAATTGAGTACAATTGTGTTGACCCAGGGACCCAGGAGATGTAAATCGTGGTGGCTTTTACCTTGAATCCTCTCGTCCTTCACTGGGGCAAACACAGAGATAAGGGGGTCTGCTGAAACTGGAGTTGATGGTGTTGCTTCTTAGTTTCTCTCAGCACACACTCCATAAGATGTTTTCCTCACTGCCCTGGTGATGGTGAAGGAGGTGTCGATGATGTTATGCAGAAATAACAGGAAGAGACAGTAGCATGTTTCAAAAAACACAGCTTCTTTTAATTCAGGCTTGATAGAATACCTGAAAATAGCCTTTCAGGAAACAAATATTACAGTCCTCTTTCATAAAGCCTGTAGCATGGATGGGCCGTATCACAGCCTCCAGATTAATATTCCTAGACTGCAGGGGCTTACATGCTTGCCCCAAGCGATTCAGAACCTTCTGTGAAGATAGTGGGTTGAGCTACGCTGGAGGCAAGTTAGTTCTCAACTGACAATGAAGAGAATATTTGGCTTACTTGCTCCTCATGTACTTCCACTGATATAAGGACTCCAATCCACACACTGACAGGTCTCCCCTTTATCTCTCTAGCTTCTTTTTAGACAAAAGGCGAGGAGTTAACAATTCTGTCTCTGGACTGAAGATCAATCCAGGGCAGAAACACTGTGTAATAGGACTTAGTGAGCAGGAACAACCTCACTGAAGTGCTCCTGAAGAACTGCTGTATAACTCTCTAGAAGTCCAACAACAAGGTATTTTATATTTTACATGTCACTCCATCTCAAAAACCATAAGCTTTTATTTTTTTTTTCATCTGTGGAACTGTTTTGAGGACTTATTTTTATGTGGAAAGCTTGTAATTCTTATTAGTTCACATGACTTAATTACTTTCTAGTTTTAGGAAGTGGTCTAGTACCATTTGTTCTGGGTGTGGTGATATCACTTACGTGGGGAAAATAAGTATTTGATACACATGGCGATTTTGCATGTTTTCCTACCTACAAAGAATGGAGAGGTCTGTAATTTTTATCATAGGTACACTTCATTTGTGAGAGGCAGAATCTAAAAAAATCCAGAAAATCACATTGTATTATTTTTAAATAATTAATTTGCATTTTATTCCAAGAAATAAGTACAAGCAGTCCTTGGGTTACGAACTGGATAGGGACTGGAGGTTTGTTCTTAAGTTGAATTTGTATGTAATTTGGAACAGGTATATTTATTAAATGTAACTCCAGCACAAATGGTTTTTTATTTTTCGTTTTGGGTAGTGCAGGGAAGGGAAATTTTATTAATGGAAATTGATTTGCTAGAACACTGAACCCATCAAGAGAAGCAGACTGAGACTGATGGAAGACAATAGTCATAAATCAGAAAGTGGAAGAGGATAAGGCGCAGAGGAGAAATTGTGGATAAAAAACTTAATAAATGATGTACATTTTACTGCTGAAAGAAAAAATATCAGACAGTGTGTTTCTGTCTCCTAGTCCAGTGGCCACAGTATGTATCTAGCCTGGGCAGCACAAACCCGAGCTGCTATCAATGCCCAGTGCCAACTGACAAGACACTGGACCAAGATATACAGGTGCACAGACGGATGTGAAGGACCAGGGTGGCAAAGAAACCAATCAGAGCTCCCCTTTCATTTCATAAAGTGCTCTGAAAAAATGAAAGGGGCACTTTGATTGGTTGCTATGGGCAACAAAGAAAGTCTTAGACCAAGACAGTTTTCATACATGTCCCCTTAAGTGAAGAAATGGAGAGCTGCTACAGGTGACAGAAGACCTTCACTGATCGAGCAGTGTATTCCTCAAAAATAATTTGCTCTTGCTTAATTTTACATTATTTCATCTTTAATCAACCTTAAAAAAATAAAAAATTTTATTTGAAAAGACTTTTTTGCCACATGCCTGCTATGCCAATAATTCATCTGCAAAGTCACCGCTAGGCGGCCTGCTCGCTAGGATTGCCTGCCATGCCCAATGGTGCTATGTGACAGACCCCTAATCCCCCTTAGCATTGTTTCTTAATCCCAATGACCACAACAGGGTTTCAATCTCTCTACAATGTATCCTGAACATTGCATAGTCACAGACAGGAAGAGGAGAATGTAAGGATCCAAGCACATCTGCACTGTTTATATGTTTTTATACAAGAGTGCTGTAACGAATGTGGTAGTGGATCCTCTGGACCACCACAAGTGATGGCGTAAGCAACGCCAGGGAGCGGAGTCTAAGTAGGTCCGGTTTTCACCAGGGTCCGCCGCAAAGCGGGATGGACTTGCTGCGGCGAATTACTACCAGGTCGCTACCCCTGATGTGACTTGCTTGTGGTGGCAGCCGAGGTGTTGCGCGGTACAGAATCGTAAAGCAGGCTCGTAGTCGGGGACAGGCAGAAGGTGAGGACAGGCGGCTATGGTTCGTGGTCAAAGGACGGAGGCAGAAGATACGGTACACGCAGGGGCGTAACTAGAGAAGCCAGGGCCCCAAAGCAAACTTTGGGATGCCCCTCCCCCCTCGCCCGGCTCCCTGACCACGACCATGTACCAGGACATGCTGTTAGATAATATAGATAATACAAGGGGAAAATACCTCACCATACATCTCACTATTATATTGCTACCAAACAAATCCACTATACCAAAACCAACATTACCAATAACACTACTACATATGGACCGCATTATACAGCCAGAACATGACCACAAATTACACGTAGTGACTGAATAATACCCCTACACTATTACTGATCAGTACACAAAGACCAATAGTACCACCATATAGTGACCATATAGTGGTATATACTAGTGTACACAGGCTCTGCAGACTGTATATTACCTCCATAAAGTGACCATATAGTGGTAGATACCAGTGTACACAGGCTCTGTAGACTGTATATAACCACCATACAGTGACCATATAGTGGTAGACACCAGTGTACACAGGCTCTGTAGACATATAAGTGATTACAGTGTAGTTACATCTTGTGACTCACAGGTGACGTTTCTCTGACAAGTCATTGACTTTCCCCTTTGTTCTGCATCCGGTCCAGACCTCCATCATGATGACATCTCCCGACCACTTGTCCCTGCAGATTTAGACACAAATATATTAGAATCCTGACTTTTCCAGCACCTGCCCCCCTGGCTATATGGGGTCCATTTAGGCATGCAGGGTTTAGATAGGATATATGGGGCCCCAAATAGGCAAGGTTTAGGTAGCCAATAGAGTGCCCATATAGGCAGGCAGGGTTTAGGTAGCTATAAGGAGCCATACAGGTAGACAGGGGTTAGGTGGGCTATAGGGGCCATATAGGTAGGCAAGCTTTAGGGGGCTATATAGGCAGACAGACTTCACGGAAGCTATAGGGATATTCAGGCAGGCAGACTTAGAGCTATATAGGCAGCCTTTAGGGGGCTATGCAGGCAGGCTGGGGGGCTATGCAGGCAGGCTGGGGGGTATAAAGGCAGGCTATGGGGCTATAAAGGCAGGCTAAGGGGCTATAAAGGCAAGCTAGGGGGGTATAAAGGCAAGCTACGGGGGTATAAAGGCAAGCAGGGGGGTATACAGGAAAGCTTAGGGGGTATACAGGCAAGCTTAGGTGTATACGGCAGGCTTAGGGGGTATACAGCAGGCTTAGGAGTATAATGCAGGCTTAGCGGGTATACGGCAGGCTTAGGGTGTATACGGCCGGCTTAGGGGGTATACGGCCGGCTTAGGGGGTATACAGGCAGCTTAGGGGGTATACGGCCAGCTTAGGGGGTATACAGGCGGCTTAGGGGGTATACGGCCGGCTTAGGGGGTATACGGCCAGCTTAGGGGGTATACAGGCGGCTTAGGGGGTATACAGGCGGCTTAGGGGGTATACAGGTAGGCTTAGGGGGTATACAGGCGGCTTAGGGGGTATACAGGTTGGCTTAGGGGGTATACAGGTAGGCTTAGGGGGTATACAGGCGGCTTAGGGGATATACAGGCGGCTTAGGGGGGGTATACAGGCGGCTTAGGGGGTATACGGCCGGCTTAGGGGGTATACAGGCGGCTTAGGGGGTATACAGGCAGGTTGTGGGTTATACAGGCGGCTTAGGGGGTATACAGACGGCTTAGGGGGTATACAAGCGGCTTAGGGGGTAAACAGGCAGGCTTAAGGGCAGGTAAAATAAGAAATAGTTTAATAACCTCGGTCCACGCTCCCCCGATGCGCCGCGCTGCAGCCTCTCTGCAGCCTCTGTGCTCAGCGTCGGCGGCGCGGTGATGTGATGTCACCGCACGCGCCCACGTGATCACAGAGCGCTGGCAGGGGAAGTAGCAGAGCGGAGCCATCGGCGCTCCGTACTGCTTCCTCCGGGTAGCGCTGCCTCTGAACGCTCGGGCCGGAGGGCCCGGGCGTTCACAGGCAGCATGCGCCGGGCCCCGCAGCTCCCCGCCCGCCGCAGTGAACTGTTAAGTTCACTGCCGGCGGGCCCAGGAGCGGCATTAACGGGGTAGCGGACGCGGTAGCAGCTTCCCTGGGGTGCGGGCCCCCCTAACCGTATGGGCCCCGGAGCAACTGCTACCCCTGCTACCCCGGTAGTTACGCCCCTGGGTACACGGTAATCAGAACAAGACTATCTGGACCGCTTCCTCTCAAGGCACAGGGCACTATAGATTCGGCAAGGTGCTAGGGAAGAGGCAGGGCTTAAATAGGGTCAGCGCCCGGTGAGACCAATCACCGGTGCACTGTCCCTTTAAATCTTCCTGAAGTGCCGCGTGCGCGCACTAGGGGGTTCGCACGCACCCGGCCGGCAGCAGGAGCGCTCGCCGGGATGGAAACAGGAGCGTGGAAAGGTAAGTGGGACACGGACGCGCCGGCTCGGGCTGCGGCACCGGCCGCAGCAGGAGGCGGTGCGGCGTTGCGGGTGTGCCTGCGACCCGACACGGGGGTCGCAGGCACACCCGTAACAGTACCACCCCCTTTGGCCTCCCCCTCTTTCTGGCCCGCATAAACCTAGAAAAGAGACCCGGTCCAGGATGTTCTCCTCCGGCTCCCACGACCTTACCTCCGGCCCAAACCCCTTCCAGTCGACCAAAAAAAATCGTCTCCCCCTAACCGTCTTCGTGGCCAAAATTTCTTTGACGGCAAAAACATTGGTGGAGTCAGCTACGGGAGACGGGGGGACCACAGACCGAGAGAACCGGTTATGGATGACCGGTTTCAGTAGGGAGACATGGAAGGAGTTTGGGATACGCATGGTTGGAGGGAGCCAGAGTTTCTAGGCCACAGGATTAATGCGCCTCAGGACTTCAAAGGGACCTAAAAAACGGGGGCCCAACTTGTAGCTAGGGATTTTAAAAAGGATATATCTAGCAGACAGCCATACCTTATCCCCCGGGACAAAGGAAGGAGGGGGGGTCTTCTTTTCTTGTCCGCTTGGGTCTTCATACGGGCAGAGGCCTGAAGCAGGGACTGGCGCATCTCCCTCCAGACAGCGGATAGGTCACGGACCAGACTATCCACAGCAGGGACATCGGAGGAGGCAGAGGGCAGTGGAAGGGGTGGGCAGGGATGCTGACCGAAGACAATGGAGAAGGTAGAGGCCCCTGCGGAATCAGAGTCCAGGGAATTATACGAAAAATCCGCCCAAGGTAGCAGACTGGACCAATCATCTTGCTAGACAGAAGTGAAGTGGCGGAGATAGGTACCCAGGACCTGATTCACCCTCTCCACTTGCCTATTTGATTGTGGGTGGTACGCAAGGGGAGAAGTCCAGTTCCACTTGTAGAAGCGAACAAAGGCCTCGCCAAAATCTCGAGCCGAACTGAACTCCCCAATCCGAAACTAGATGTAAGGGAAGTCCATGCAGACGGAAGATGTGTTTGAAAAAATTTTGGCGAGCCGAGGCGCAGAAGGAAGGCCAGGCAAGGGAACAAAATGAGCCATTTTGGAAAAGCGGTAAGTGACCACCCAGATGACCGTATTTCCCTCAGAGGGTGGTAAGTCGGTTATGAAGTCCATGGCAATATGGCTCCAAGGACAGCTAGACACAGGCAGAGGTTGGAGGAGTCCCGCAGGTATGAGGCGAGGTGACTTGTTGCGGGCACAGGTGGTACAGGCTTCCAAGAAATCCTTCACATCGTTGGCCAGACCAGGCCACCAGTAGAACCGGAAAATCAAGGAACAAGGGTGTCCAGCTATATGGGAACAGCGACCCCATTTCAGGACCCTCAACCGGAGCGCAGGGTGCACATACGTGTTCCCCGGGGGAACGCCTTGGAGGTTGGTGGGAGCCACAGATATCAGACGTTCCGGAGGTACGATATGTTGTGGAGCCACCTCTTATTCCCCACTAACATCGGAGGCACGAGAAAGGGCATCGGCCTTGACGTTCTTTTCTGCTGGTCAGAAATGGATAATGTAGTTAAAGCGGGCAAAGAACAGAGACCATCTCGCTTGACGAGGGTTCAGACGTTGCGCTGTCTGGAGATAGAGGAGATTTTTGTGGTCTGTGAAGATATTCACAGGGAAACGAGCCCCCTCCAGGAGGTTGACCCATTCTTCCAGAGCAAGCTTACTGACGATAAGTTCCCGTTGCCCGATGGTATAGTTCCTCTCTGCCGGTGAGAAGGTCCTGGAAAAGAACCCACAGGTGCAAGTCTTGCCCTTTGGCCCCTGTTGGGTGAGCAGCGCTCCAGCCCCTATGGAAAAGGCATCGACTTCTAAAAAGAAGTCTGTATCTAGCCGGGATAACACAGGTGCGGAGGCGAATGCTGCCTTCAACTTGGAAAAAGCTTCTTCGATGGCCGGAGGCCAAAGTCTCGGGTTGGCATGTTTTTTAGTGAGAGCCACAATTGGTGCCACCAGCGTCAAAAAATGCAGAATAAACTGCCGGTAATAATTTGCGAAGCCCAAGAAGCATTGTATGGCCCGAAGGCCAATGGGTCGGGGCCACTGTAGGACGGCAGAGAGTTTGGTGGGGTCCATTCGCAGACCCTTATCAGAAATTATGTATCCGAGGAACGGGAGGCTGGTCTGGTGGAATAGGCACTTTCCAGTTTAGCGTAAAGATGGTTCTCGCGCAGGCGTTTCAGGACCTGGCGCACATGCGACTGGTGGGATCCCAGATCGGGTGAGAATACCAGGATGTCATCCAAGTAGACCACTACACAGTCATACAGGAGGTCTCTAAAAATGTCATTGACAAATTCTTGGAAGACGGCAGGAGCGTTGCATAAGCCGAAGGGCATCACAAGATACTCGAAGTGCCCATAATGAGTATTGAAGGCCGTCTTCCACTCGTCGCCTTCCCGGATCCGGATGAGATTATATGCCCCCCGCAAGTCCAACTTGGAAAAGACCTTGGCTCCCCGGAGACGATCAAAGAGTTCCGTGATTAATGGAAAAGGGTACCGGTTCTTGATGGTGATCTTATTTAGACCACGGTTGTCAATGCACGGTCTCAGGGATCCGTCTTTCTTCTCCACAAAGAAAAATCCGGCACCCGCCGGAGAAGTCGATTTGCGGATGAAACCCTTTCGTAAATTCTCTTCCACGTAGGCAGACATCGCCTGAGTTTCGGGTACGAGAGCGGGTAGACCCTACCCTGGGGAGATCTAGTCCCGGGTAGCAGGGCTATGGGGCAATCATACGGACGATGAGAAGGAAGTATCTCGACTCGCTTCTCGGAGAAAACGTCTTGGAAGTCCTGATAAGGTTGCGGTAAACCAGGTAGTGGCAGTCCGGACCCCAACGCAAAACCTCACCCGTCTTCCAATCGAGCGTAGGGGCGTGATGCTGTAGCTAGAGTTGGGCGAATTTCCCGAAATTCGTTTCGTTCACTTCGCCGAATTTCTCGGCAAAAAATAACTTCGTTCCGAATTACTTCGGCACGAATCACGTTAAAAAACAGCTAAATTTTCCCGCTGCACAGAGCCTGCAGGGTGCTGTAGAAAATGTTGTGCCATGCTTAAATATGCAGAGGGAGCTTGGTTTGGGCTTTATACAATGTTGTGTTTTAGTATGACACGCACATGACTGCCGGCCGCTCTTAGAATCGCTTCACTATAAAATTCCCCGGGCACTTAAGAGGGCAAAACGACCAAAGAACTGAAGCGGGAATGTTGCCTGTTCAAGTCTAGCCAGAGAAACCTGGAAAAAAAAAGCTGAGAGCTCAGTGGCAACATTATGAAAGAGTGTGGAGGTGACGGTGCTAGCCACAGCAGCATGAGGTCAGACAGTGGCAAACCCTGACACAGGGGTGTGGGTCACGCAGCAGCCACAAGCAGCAGCATGAGGTCAGAGAGTGGCACAATGACACCGTGTGAAGGTTACGGCAGCAGCAGCATGAGGTCAGGCATTGGCACAATGACACAGTGTGAAGGTCACGGCAGCAGCATGAGGTCAGAAAATGGCACAATGACACAGTGTGTAGGTCACGGCACAGCAGCATGAGGTCAGGCAGTGGCACAATGACACAGTGTGTAGGTCACGGCAGCAGCATGAGGCAGCAGTGGCACCCAATGACATTGTGAAGGTGGCAAAAACAGGAGTAGGCCACAGAGTGGGACAATGACACAGTGTGTAGGTCACGGCAGCAGCCACAGCAGCAGCAGAGGTCAGGGCAGTAGCACAATGACACAGTGTGTAGGTCACGGCAGCGCCCACAGCAGCAAAGAGGTCAGAAAGTGGCACAATGACAGAGTTTTGTAGGTCACGGCAGCAGCCACAGCAGCAGAATGAGGTCAGACAGTGGCACAAAGACATTCTGGAGGTGGCAAAAACAGGAGTAGGCCACAGAGTGGGACAATGACACAGAGTGTAGGTCACGGCAGCAGCCACAGGACAGCATAGGTCAGACAGTGGCACAATGACACAGTGTGTAGGTCACGGCAGCAGCCACAGCAGCAGCATGAGTCAACAGTGGCACAATGACAGAGTGTGTAGGTCATGGCAGCAGCAGCAGAGGTCAGGCAGTGGCACAATGACACAGTGTTTTGGTCACGGCAGCAGCATGAGGTCAGCCAGTGGCACAATGACATTCGGAGGTGGGAAAAACAGGAGTTTGGCCACAGAGTGGGACAATGACACAGTGGTAGGTCACGGCGCAGCCACAGGAAACAGCATGAGGTCAGACAGTGGCACAATCACATTCTGGAGGTGGCAAAAAAAATGGGTAGCCACAGAGTGGGACAATGACAGAGTGTGTAGTCACGGCAGCAGCCACAGGAGCAGCATGAGGTCAGACAGTGGCACAATGACACAGTGTGTAGGGCACGGCAGCAGCCCACAGCAGCAGCATGAGGTCATACAGTGGCACAATTTACAGGTGTGTAGGTCACGGGAGCAGCCACAGCACAGCATGAGGTCAGAACAGTGGCACAATGACATTCTGGGTGGCAAAAACAGGAGTAGGCCACAGAGTGGGACAATGCACAGTGTGGAGGTAATGGCAGCAGCCACATCAGCGACATGAGGTCAGACAGTGGGACAATGGGCAGAGTGTGGAGGTGGGTGGCAATACCAGTCCCCTGGGAAAGATGGTTGGTGGCAGATGGAGAAACTGTCAGCATATGTGTGGCATCTGGCGGGTGGCTGCATCAGAATTGTTGCTGAGGCAGGTAGTTTGAACCCAGACTCATTTCTCACCGTTTGGGTGAGGCGTCATGGCTGATGTAGTCTGATGCTAAGGCATTGGTGTTGGGAAATCCTGGCCGATCCACGCCTGATTCATCTTGACAAGGTCAGGTCGTTCCACATTTCCGTGGACAAGCGGGTTTTCCTTGGGGTAAGATGGCCCCGCCGCACTGAACACCCGCTCTGATGCCACACTACTGGCCGGCAGGACAGCTTCTCCACTGCAAACTCGGCAAGTTGCGGCCACTCATCCATTGGGGCTGCCCAGTAGTCCAGCGGATCTTCTAACTGGGGTGCAGAGTGCTGTCCAAGTAGGCCACCACCTGTTGGTTCAGGGACTGCTCCAGGTCCTCCTGCTGCTGCTGGCGACTACCCTCCTCACTATGGCGGTGAAGAAGCTGCTCATCAGTGACTCCAGAACTTAGGTTACTGCTGATGGAGCTGGTACTGCTCCTAGCCCCCCCACCTTACCCCATCGGCCGCGGCCGTAGTACGGGAGCGGTGGGGAGCCCCCCGGTCAGACCTGTCAGAGAGGGACGATGCCGCACATAGCAGCGGCCAACTGATTACGGAGGATTTCCCTATAGTATTTGAGTTTGTCCTCCCCTCTCAATAGCTGGGAAAAAGGCTCCCTTTTGGACCGTAGCGAGGGTCCAATAGGGTGGAGAGCCAGAAGTCATCCCTCTGCCGGATGCTGACTATTCGGCTGTCACTAGCCAGGCAAATAAGCATGCTGCGGGCCATCTGCACAAGTGACACCGAGGGGCTCCCTGCCTCCATTTCCACTGTAGACGGCCACGTGCTTGGGGGTCATCTGCCTCCCCTTCCTCATCCCCCTCCACCTCCTCCACCTGCTCCTCCCCCTCTCTTGCACCGGGTAGAAAACCACTCATTTCCCCAAAAAATGCTTCTGCTCCAATGCCTCCTCCTCCTCCTCCATTTCAGTCCCCACCAAACTCAGTGGCCACGGATGAAAACCCCCTCCCCAGTCCCCGCCCGACAGTTTTTTCAGAAAACTGTTCCAGACATGAAGCATGGAAAGACTTTACACCCGTAGTCCTGGCGACTGACAAAAACTCGCCCCCCCGAATCCCCAACAAACCGGAGTGTCCGCATGAGCTGCCCGGGCTACTCAAATTTTACACAGGGGAACTTCTGTCTGCCTGGATCATAAAAAAAATCGTTAATGGTTTTTCTCTGTTCATACAGTCGTCCACAGGCGGCGAATTCTAAACGGGTGGAAACTCCATACAATGTTTTTGGGGGGGCCCTTTTCTGCCCTGGCAACTCAGGAGGGTGTTCCTGGCTTTGACGAATGGATAAAGTGCATCACATTTTCCTGGCCTTTTCAGAATCTGCTGAAGATCGGGGAAACATCAGAGCCTTTCACAACCAGATTTAAAAACTGCCCATGCAGGGGGCCCTGGACCATCCCCCTCGTGCAGCGCGGGCACCATTCCCCCCATTGTCCTCACCATGGTTCCGATTTGCAGTGGCGCGGAGAAAGCCACACATCGTTTTTTTCTGCATGACCGGAGCATTTCCTCCCCTGTTGACTTCGTTTGCCCCAGGCAACCAGGTTAAAATCGTACACCGCTGTGCCCTACACAAAAGGATGATGGACAGTAAAATTGGGAGGTGAAAGGGGGGGTGGAGGAAAAGGGGGAGGCGGACATTTTTTCGCAGGGGTACATTTTTACAACCCGGGGGGAAAAGCGGCCCTCTCCGCCAAATTATTTTTGTCCGGGCTGGAAGCACATTCCCCATGGGCCAAAGGACATTACTTGGCCCGACCGTAGTTACACTCCAACCCGCGCCCGTGCACCTTGGGAAAAAACCCATAACTTTTGGACTGGCCCCCCTCTATTCCATATTTATGAAGTGCTGGTACTCCTTTTTTGGAAAAGAAATTACGGCTCGGAACCTCCATCTCGGGTCGCACAAGCCATATTCCTGAAAAATGCAGATCCACCATTTGGAAAGGTGACCACGCTTCACTTTCTGCTTACAATTCCATAACCCCTATTCGGTCCTCCGGTGGGCTTACAAAGAAATCCACACCGCCCAGTACGATTTTAACCCGCCAACGCTCCCACGTGGATCGCCCCGCCCTGCCTCGCTGGCCCCTGGCCCCTACTTTTGTTGGCCTGCAAGCGGGTTTTTTTACCCCGGGCCCCCCTTTGGCTCCGACCTCACACTGCTGCTATCCTGCTGACCCCCCCAAAACGCC
>JAODAL010024547.1:0-60371 GCA_025379985.1 Phyllomedusa bahiana | reverse complement strand
TGCCCCATCACAGTTTATCCACTTCTACAGGAGTTTTGAGCACAGCTTAATACTCTTGCTTTCACTGCTCGTAAGTCCTATAGAAATTAATGAGGGTAGCCCTGCATGTGTGGCCATCACAAACTGGGCAGAAAACGGGAGTAGCATGATGGGAGTGCCCCTTTAAACTGATGTGTACAGGAGAATCCTCCATTATCACTATCCATTAATGCCTAGTAGGAGTGGATCCAGGATGAGCCTTTTTAAGACTCATTCTGGCCACTAGATGTCTTTATAAAAGGCATATATATGGCTCACCTGTGAACGGAATGAACCTTTGAAGCGTTTCGGATGAAAATCCTTAGTCATAGCCATTTAACCTGAAACGCGTCAGCGGTGCATTGCGTTTCTGTGCATATTTTAGTTTATATCTCCGAATAGTTGTGCTTTTACTAAAGTCTAAATACATGCTTTGCTGCTAAACGTTTTTTAACCTTCAGCCTTTAGTATCGAGTGCCAGTTAATTTCTATTTTTGGTTTGGAAATGCATCTTGATGTCACAGCTTTACTTGCGTCATGGTTATAGTGATCACACAGATGCTAATCTGGGCAGTGTAAAGCATGGTGGTGACCGCAGCCTTAAAGACAGGTCATTCTCCTCTGATTCTAGCCTGGCGGTAAATCACTTGTGATATATGTATGTATAGCAGGACAGGTAGTATAGAGTGTTTGCAGCCAGAGGCGGCTTGAAGCACCTGTCTGTCCTCTATGTTGTTATGTGGAGCTTGTGTCTACCTGTTATCTGTTTCAGTGCACTTAAGAATTCCATAAATTATCCAGATACTTCAGAGAAAGCTCTGTGCTGAAGTTCATTAATTCAGTCCAAAAATTCACATGGAGCATCAGCAGCTTAGCCTAGGGTTAACGGTGATCGATAACCGTCACTTGCATTCTCAGTAGTAAACAGACTGGTTTCCCTTGGATGCATAGCATGCAGACACCTCCATTAGGGCATGTAGAGACATAGACGTGTTGTGGATTGTCTATAGGACATGTGCAGGGCATTCACTGGAGCCACCGTAATATGCTTCCATTTTTAGGGATCTTGGTTTCAGTACAAAAGCATTATCCCTGCATAATGTGTAAAAAATGTTAATGTTTCCTCTTCTGTCCAATATATAATGCATGGTATATTTTATAATACTACCGTAATAAAAGATAATACAAATAGAAAATAATACATCTTTTTAAAGAATTCTCCAATGAAAACATTGCAAGCCTTAGGGTATGTTCACACGGTCAAATTTCGGCGTGCATTTTGCGCCGTATTTGCGCTTTAATATGAGTGAGATGCGTGCTGAAATTACGGTAATCCATAGTTCTCACAGAGAACATTATGCCTCCTCTCCCCAGGCATAGAATACGATCGTATTGTATTCGTGGGGAGATAAGTGACATATCTATGGGGCCAGCGGACTGCCAACCCCCTCCACGTTGCGGGAGTGCGCGCCGGTCAGCGCGACTCCCAAGCACCCGGCGTAATTGTGGCCGCACTGTACGCGCCGCAATTACGCCGTGTGAACATAGCCTTATTCATACACATCACAAAAGGAGCAGAGTGTGGCTGGTATGAGAAGAGGACTGGTTTGTCCAGAGTAGATCGCGATATATGGAAGCAACAGAAAGCAGTTACTGTCTCTATTGATGTAGCTGTACCAGTATTTGAAATCCTTGTTGTGTATTGATCATCACCTGGAATGATTTTCTGATACACTTATTGCATTGGAAAAAGAGTTTCTTGAGTGGATTCTTCCTACTTATGCTTATATAGGTGTGAACCGGGGCTAACGCAGTACACGTTTCTGGGGGAGGGGGGAGTTTGTACTTTTGCACGGTTCTTATTACATTATTTGCTGTGTGTGACTTCTATTTACGCCTGAGTTTATACAATGTGATATTCATTTAATAGCTTTGAAAGCTCTGATTATATTCCAAATGTAAGTTATCACTGGCAGTGAAAAAGTAATGGCAGATTGTGATGCTGCTGATTATGTAAAACGCCTCTTGTTCCTGTTTGTAGGTTTTGCACTCTCAAGCGCGGCATCTAGAAGTCCGGCAATCCTGTATAAAGTATCTTCATGAGAATCGAACGCAGTTTGAAGCAGTAAGTGACGCGAGAATCTGTTTTCTTTTTTTGTCATTGCCTGCTTCTAATGGCATTTTTGCATATTTTTAAGGCATCTTTAGCAAACACCGTGATCATCTAATTAGAACCTCTTTACTGCTGGCATTGAAGGGCCATGATGCGCTTTCTAAATAATAGGGCAAAATGTATGAATATTGGAACCCAGGCGCCAATTTTATTTTGTGTATTAGTATTGTAGAATGCGCCTGAATCTATGAACCTGTTCTATTGAGATTTATAGATTTAGCACTTTCTAGCTACTAAGTGACAATTCTGGCGAAGGTAAACCACTTTCAAAGTGCTCTACCTGTTCCAGTAGTAATGGTCCTGGATTTGCCGCACTAAAGCTATAAATATGTAGCTTCGTACGGTTGTAGTGCGACACGCCTCCAGCACGCCCCCCCTGATCTCAGGCGCATTACAAAGTGCCATGGGTGATCTCTAATGCGCCTGATATTGGCGTGCGCCTGGGTAAAAATCTAGTGAACAGAGCTGTGCCTGTTTTTGGGCTGAAAAGACGCCAGACTTCTGGCGCAGCCCTGTACATACATGATGCCCTAAGAGTCCATTGGTTTCAGCAGGCATTCCCCTACTATTTTTTTTATATTGTATTGGCTATCCAGGGAAAATAGGTGTTAAAGGGGTTTTGCCACGATCTCATTTCCTACCTCCTGCATTCAGCATTCAGCTCTGTGTGCTCAGAAGGGGGCGTGTGTGATTTGTTTGAATTGCATCTCATGTGACTCAGCAGGATGACATCACCATGCCTTTCCTCTCTCTAGTGAAACAAATGTCTGTTTATTTACAGAGGTACAAGTAGCTACACTGTAGCTTAGAGGTAATGCTTTTTACCTCCCGACACAAGGGTCCTAGGTTCAAATCCCTGCAGGAACCAAACCTGTGGATTTTTTTTTCTTTATCAATGCACAGACCTCATTGAGGTTTCTTTTTTAATTTATTTCCACTGTTTGACTAATTAATAAGGATCACAGAGGACAGGAGCAGAATGACAGCACCCGGGGTTTGAACACTCAGTAGCTGTCTGAGAGAAGAGGTTATGCCTGGGCATGTGCGACCAGGACTGAGGAGCTCTCAGCCCAGGTCGTGTCCCCTGGAGACGAGCAGTAAACAATGGTTCACTAAAAGGGCAGCTAAAACAAAAACGGTCCAGAGTTTTAAATAACAATGAATGGTGAAAATGTTTATTATTTAATTTGCAAGCTTCCCACATCAATTTTACTTCGTGGCAAAACCCCTTTAAAGAGAGGCTGTTTTACAGGGGGGTTGTGACATCTCCTGATATGTCTGTTTTATTAAATGTGTTCTTTGTGATATAACAATTCTGGAGCCTCTTCTCTTATGACTCTTTGTTGTACTGTTCCTCTGCTATTACTTCTAGAAATATGTTGCTGAATCATTCCAGTTTTCACAAGGGTGTGACCCTGCAGAAAAGAAACACAGGTGCCCTATAAAATATGTAGGTAAGGGCTACCCTATTGATTACAATTCCCGGTTATACCACTTATGTACATAGAGACAGACCACAATAAATTTATGTACACCCTAGGCCCAGAAAAAATGTAACATTTATTAATAATGAATATAAAAATGACAAATAAAACCTACAGAAAACCCTACAAAAGCCCTGAGAAACTACAAGGTACCTATCTACACAATGGAGTACTTGCCCCGACAAGGGCGACCCTGATCAGGAACCTAGGCTAGAATAGCCCTAATATTCCCTAAATTGGTGCATAAACACTAAAATATACAGGTACGACACCAATAAATAACTATACAAAAAATAATATCCTGCAAGAAACTTCATGAGGAGAGCATCCAATACCAGTGCACTCTGGTAAAGTTCTACAGTATGTACAGGATAGATAAATAACCATACACAAACATGCACCCAACCAAATATACGTGTGCATGTAAATTAGTTCCACATGAATTAGTTCCTATGCTTTTATCCCCAATACTGGAGTTCCTCAGGGAACAAACAAACACAGCCACAATACAAAGCGGGTACATAAAGAATATACAACACATTGAAAAATAGCTTTATTTGTCATTTTTATATTCGTTATTTATCAATTCTACATTTTATCTTGGCTTAGGTTGTATACAATTCTCTTCGTGGTTTGTGTCTGTACACACACAGACTGTCAGCACTGATTGGTCAATGTCAAATTGACACACCCCAATTGGTAACACCCAGCTGACAGATTCAGTAATACATTTCTAGACGTAGGAATAGAGGAACAGCACAACACAGAGTTATAAGAAAAGATGCTCCAGAGTTGTTGTTTCACAGGGGATATACCTTTTTATTAAAGACATATCAGAAATGGTCACAGGTTGTTCTTAAAACTGAATTTTTCATTCAGTAGCTGCTGCAGGCCGCTGCTTAGTCACATGCAGCCAGGCCAGCTACAGTCTAATATGGAAACACTAGTGTCACTTGCAGTGATTTGAATGACTGGGAACAAGTATGTTTAGGTAAACCTGCAACACTTCTGCTGTGCTTTTTTGCCAGGGTTACTATGGGATTGGGAATATCTAAGAAATTGTGCAGCTCTTGTCCATTATCTGTATATGCTATTGGGGCTGAGCTCGGTTTAGATGAGCTGTATTACCAGATATAGTCCATGACTGAAGAGGGCACTACTCTGGGGGAAAAAAAGGACTTTTTCTAATATTGCACAAGCCTTAAAAATGTTGGTGTTCCCTGAGGTTGTTGATGTTGAGCAGGACACTTTATCTTCTGGATTGGTGCCCACAATTTCGGACAAGTGGAGGGGCACTTTTGCCTTTGGCTATGTTCACACGGGTTATTTGTGGGATGTAATTACGACCCACAATTACGCCGTGTGGACGCGGGCGGGAATGGGGGGCTGGCACCTCGCCAGCCCATAGACTTTCATTACCAGCGGCGCATATACGCCGCTAGAAAATGACATGTCACTTATCTCCCCCCGCGGCGGATTCGCCGAGCGGGGAGAGGAGACGTAATCCATAGTTCTCTATGAGAACTGTGGATTACCGTAATGACTGGGACGCATTCCAGGCGTAATTCGCGCAGTACGGCGTGTAATTACGGACTGAAATACGTCCTATTTTAAGCTGTCTGAACATAGCCTTTATGTTATACCATAATATATACATCACAATCTCAAAACGCCATCCTTAGGGGTCACACACCTCTAAAAGTAGTGTCTTCCAAGCGATATGCACTGGGAAGGATGCTCAACAGCACATGGTGCATTTTATAGAAAAGCCCGAGCTAGTGTCCCTTTCCATGCGTTTGGGACCACACTATGCTTCTACATTAAGATGCATATTGAAATGATCTGATAATTTCATTTGAATTCTAATTTAAAATTTTCTTTTTTTTCAGTTTATCGAAGGCTCTTTTGAAGAGTATTTGAAACGTCTGGAAAATCCACAGGTGCAGTATATACGCTAGGACAGACAAAGATTTCAGATATACAACTGTAATACATCAGTCAATACATTCTAGTAGTTTGTGCACGTAGCTGTATTGTGCACGTATTGGTTTCCCCAATAATGTTTAATATGTGCAGTGGTCTCTCAACATGCCATATTAATTGGTTCTGGACAACCATTGTATATTAAAACCACAATGCTATGGAAAATTGGTTGTTGGCTCCGAGCCACAAAATATTACCTAGCATAATAAAAAATAAAGCAGATAACTAATAGGTAAGGCAAGTGCTTTCATTTAACATCAGAAAGAGCTGCTGGAAACTGGAACTCACCTTCTATTTTGAGGTCAGGAGCCTCTATAGGTCATATATTTTATACACATTGGGGCACATTTATCAAGGCAGTTATGCCAGAATCCTGCACAATTTGTGCCACAAAATAATGGAGTACAAGCTTTACACCACATTTACTATGTGTTCTAGACAGTTTCCAGACACTTCTGTGCCTCGTCCAGCAAGGGGGTGTGACCTCGATAAAGGACGTGGCGTCACAGGAAAGGAGGTGTAGATTCACATGCGCTAAAAATGCGCCAAAATTTGGGTGCATGTGAGTAGCATAAAGAAAGCCAACTTAAAGATAGTATAAAGTTAGACCAGACCGCTTTAACCTGCACCAGATTTATCAACACTATGATCAATGTGGCGCATTGTAAGACTGCTTAGTCCAACTTAGAACTGTCTAAGAGTTAGACACTATTGATCTCCCCCATTGTACCAGAAAAAAATAGCGCTTTCCCCACCTGGTGTCGAAAGGAGCCGCTCATCCTGGCACATGTAAAGAGCAGTACAGAATAAGTAGTACCGCATAGTACTGTAGAGAGGTGCAACTAGACCACCAATCACTGCATGCATTTCATTAATGTAGATGTTTTAGAAGGAAAATGTTCATGATGATTGGTTGGATCCTCCAGTCAATCACATGAGCTGCAGATCCAGTGTCTGTGAAGTATGGCAAGTGTGGTTTTAAGATATAAGGTCCCAGAAGGGACCATTGTATGATGAAAACATTGAAGCCATTGTAACTTGACTATACAGTGCCTTGCGAAAGTATTTGGCCCCTTTGAACTTTTCAACCTTTTGCCACATTTCAGGCTTCAAACATAAAGATATAACATTTTATTTTTTTTGTGAAGAGTCAACAAGTGGGACACAATTGTGAAGTGGAACGAAATTTATTGGTTATTTTAAACTTTTGTAAAAAACTGAAAAGTGTGGCGTGCAAAATTATTCAGCCCCCCTACGTTAATACTTTGTAGTGCCACCTTTTTCTGCGATTACAGCTGCAAGTCCCTTGGAGTATGTCTCTATCAGTTTTGCACATTGAGAGACTGAAATTCTTGCCCATTCTTCCTTGGCGCACAGCTGGAGCTCAGTGAGGTTGGATGGAGAGCATTTGTGAACAGCAGTTTTCAGCTCTTTCCCCAGATTCTCGATTGGATTCGGTCTGGACTGTGACTTGGCCCTTCTAACAACCTGGGTACGTTTATTTGTGAAAACCTTCCATTGTAGATTTTGCTTTATGTTTGGCATCATTGTCTTGTTGGAAGTTAAATCTCCGTCCCAGTCCCCAGGGCCCTTTTTCAGACTCCAACAGGTTTTCTTCCAGAATGGTCCTGTATTTGGCTCCATCCGTCTTCCCATCAATTTTAACCATCTTCCCTGTCCCTGCTGAAGAAAAGCCCAAACCATGATGCTTCCCCCACCATGTGTGACACTGGGGATGGTGTGTTCAGGATGATGAGCTGTGTTGCTTTTACGCCAAACATATCGTTTTGCATTGTGGCCAAAAAGTTCCATTTTGGTTTCATCTGAGCAGAGCACCTTCTTCTACATTTTTGGGTTTTCTCCCAGGAGGCTTGTGGCAAATTTTAACACAAGACTTTTTATGTATATCTTTTAGAATTGGCTTTCTTGTTGCCACTCTTCCATAAAGGCCAGATTTGTGCAGTGTACGACTGATTGTTGTCCTATGGACAGACTCTCCCACCTCAGCTGTAGATCTCTGCAGTTCATCCAGAGTAATCATGGCCTTTTAGCTGCATCTCTGATCAGTCTTCTACTTGTATGAGATGAAAGTTTAGAGGGACGGCCGGGTCTTGGTAGATTTGCAGTGGTCTGATACTCCTATTTCAATATGATCGCTTGCACAGTGCTCCTTGGGATGTTTAACGTTTGGGAAATCTTTTTGTATCCAAATCCACTTTAAAAGTCCCACAACAGTATCATGGACCTGCCTGGTGTGTTCCTTGTCTTCATGATGCTCTCTGCGCTTTAAACAGAACCCTGAGCTATCACAGAGCAGGTGCATTTATACGGAGACTTGATTACACACAGGTGGCTTATATTTATCATCATCAGTAATTTAGGACAACATTGGATCATTCAGAGATCCTCACTGAACTTCTGGAGGGAGTTTTCTGCACTGAAAATAATAATAATAATTTTGCACGCCCCACTTTTCAGTTTAGTTTATTTTTTACAAAAGTTTAAAATATCCAATAAATTACATTCCACTATACAATTGTGTCCCACTTGTTGATTCTTCACAAAAAAAAATAAATTTTATATCTTTATGTTTGAAGCCTGAAATGTGGCTAAAGGTTGAAAAGTTCAAGGTACTGTAACTTTGAATTTTACTCAATGTTCTCATAACATATCTTTCTTGTGGATTCTAACGCATATTTCTTTCTGAAATCTGAATTTCATTGAGAACTCACATTGCCATTCAAATTGTGTAGAATTTTACATCTCCATCATAGAAAATAAATAACAGGTCACTTTTTGGGGTGGATTCTGTATGTAAATAGAACAGCACATTCCCACACATGACTTGGCTCTGTTAATCTACATGCAGCTCTGTGGTATAACACGCTGCACATCCTATGTGTATCTTCTCTGCTTTGTACGCAGAAATCCTGCTCCAAATCATATAAACCTATATCTGACAGAGCTCAGCTCTGATTTTACAAAGCAAACTGTTGAATCACAGTAAATGGGTTGGGTCAGCAGTACTTTCACTTTTTTTTCTGCTTTTTCATCAGGATTCCTCCTTTAAATCTTATACACCTTATTTATCACATAGCTCAGCTTTTCTCCATGTATCACATCCAGCTTCCAGTTAGGACAGCGTAATCCACCTGATAGGTTCCCTTTAAGTATGGAATAACAAAAGATAATTTAAATTTTTTACATTGTATATTATAGTAAACATGTAAGGGTATTTTCACACAGCGTTTTTTGGGCCGTTTTTTAGCGCGTTTTAGCCTCGAACAAGCTTCAAATCTTCCTTCATTGAATATATTGTATATACTCGAGTATAAGTCGACCTGAATATAAGCCAAGGCACCTAATTTTGGCACAAAAAACTGTGAAAACGTATTGACTCGAGTATAAGCCTAGGGTGGAAAATGCAGTGGCTACTGGTAAATTTCAACAATAAAAATGGATACCAATCAAATTACATAGACAGTTTAATGTCTACCATAGGCAGGGTTTTTAAAAAAATACAAATACCGCTCTCCCCCGCTGCGCCGATGCGCTCCGTGTTCTGGCACAGGCGGCGTGATGACACTCACGCCACCTGTGCTGGATACTCTGGAAGGCCGCAAGTCCTTCCGGAGTCCTATTGCGGGGCAGGGAGCGCTCGTTCTCTGCTCTGCAATAGTATTTACAGATGTATACACTCCCAGTGGAGTCGCATACAGCTGAAGAGATCTCCGCCGACGGTGACTATGGTGAGTATAAGCCGAGGACGGCTTTTTCAGCACATTTTTTTTTTGCTGAAAAACTCTGCTTATACTTGAGTATATACGGTGATGTAAAATGTGCCTTGTTCACACGAAGCGTATTTCACAAACGTAATTCCAAGCCGTTTCTGGGCACAATTACGGCCGAAAAAATTAGTTTTTTGCTCGTACAATTCCAATAGGAGACATTGGGGATAGGATTTTTCAAAATACACTTAGAAAAATGCCTCTAATCAGGCATCTTTTGAACCGCTTTGGAAGCGGAGTTTGAATCTTAAATTTACACTTCAAAAAAAACGCTGTGTGAACATACCCTAAAAGTGAATCGGGCACCTTCTTCGCTAGCATGGCATAGATATATCATAGCCTGTCATTAGTATCATTCTATTATAATAAAATATAAAGAGAGCATAACATTAGCATATTTAGTTACATGATGGTGGGGGAGAAGCTATGTTAGTAGATCACATCTGGTATTCTCCATGTACTGTCTTTAGGTTTTTAAAATGTGAACTTGTTTTTTTTGTTTTTTTTCCTGTAGGAGTGGGTTGGTCAAGTTGAAATAAGTGCCCTTTCTTTAATGTTCAAGTGAGTAATGCAATTTTCTTTTCTTATATGTACATAAAGCCAGTAAAGATTTGAGAAACATTATACTAGTACAGGTTGCGATATCATAAAGAAAAGCTAATCATCACTAGTACCTCCATGAAAGCTGTAGTATAGTGGTTAGAATGCAGGTTGCCATAAACAACAATTCTTCAGGTTTCAGTGAGAGGTAGACGGCAGATAACATGGTCAGAGGAGATCAAAATAGAACTTTTTGGTATCTACTCTACTTACCATGTTTTGAGGAAGAAGAGAGATAAGTACAATCCCGAGGACCCTGCCTCAACCATGAAGCATGGGGGTAGAATCATCATACTTTGGTGGAAAACCGGACGGAAGAATGAACATGCACAATGTTTTTCGGGCAGCTGGCTACATGGGTTTTCCATAGAATCCCGGTGTGTTCGTTTGCGGCTGGTTTTTCAAACGGTCTGCAAAACCGCAAACCGTCTAAAAAAAAACGGTCGCAAACCCGTGCCATGGGGACATGCCCTAAGTCACTTTCTGATGATACTTTCTTTTCAAGACCAACTCTGTTTTTACATAGCATTCCATTTCTACATTTTAGTGCCATGGTTTATCTTACCAATGTCATACACTGGAATTTTCCGTCAAGTTCCTGCTTCTGTAATTTGTTTTCACATGGTAAAAATTATTTAAGTAAGTCTTTCAACCTAATAGTCTTTCTGCCTTTTTCTTTTCTTTAGGAAAGATTTTATAATTTATCAAGAACCTAATGCATCTCCTGCTTGTGTCACTGATAATGGCTTTTCTGATAAGGTTGGTTGGTTTCTTGTGCATTAGTCGTGTGTATGCAGTATAGATGTGGTGTGTGTGTATGTGTGTGTATATATATATAATATATATATATATATATATATATATATATATATATATTTTATATATATATAATAAAATATATGTAGTGTAGTTTATGTGTAATATATATATTACATTCCACGTGCATGCACACACACTTGTGTATGTGGAATGTAATATATATATATTACACATACACGCACATACGTAGTCAAGTCACATTGTTAGGACCACTAATGACTAGCGTAATCACCATGTGCAGCACAGTCCAAAAGTAGATGGGCAACTAGACCGCACACATCTGGTAGCCCCCTATTTCATTTTGCTGGTGAGCTGCTTCATTGTAGCGTGTCAGCCATCACTTCCTCCCAACCCCACCCTCCGCCACGCATCTCCGTAGCCAACATTCACTTCTCACACAAATGGCACGTGGTGCTCTGAAGTTTTCACGTCGCTTCTTTAGAATAGAACACTTTTACCCCAGAAGCAAACAAACAGTTCATAAACTGCATAGTTTCAGAAGTACTGCCACTCTTGGCCAATATTCAACCCTTTTTGCGACTCTGATAAATCACCTCCTTTTACCTTTGACAGCAATAAGGGATATGTGTGCAGACAGTTTATAATACACCTTATATACCCACCAAGCCAGCTTACAGCATGTGTTGCGTGCTGTTGAAGTTGAAAGTATTAGTGGTCATAATAATGTGACTGTGTTATGGTTGGCTGATGTGAACGTAAAAAAGCATCCCCAATAACAATAAAGCTATATTACTAGTCCAGATTGATTGATTGTGCTGGTTCCTCAGGTTTGTTTTTTCCCATGGCAGCACAGTCAGTAATGAGTACTGTAAGAGTATGTTCACATAGCGTATTTGAGATCCGTTTTCAGGGCATAAGTGCACTGCAATACGCCCAAAGTATGGGCCGCAAATACGGTACTTTATAGCTCTCACTGAGAGCTATGATTACACAGTGTTTTCCCCGACGCATAATACGCGCCTGGCGAAAGAAGTGACGTGAAAGTCTATGGGATCCGACACAGAGTGTTTTAGAAGTATGCGCTGGCCACCATGTTCTTCTAAAACACCCGGCATATTTTGGCACCTACAGTATACGCCCTGTGAACATACCCCAAATGCTGTCCTGGGAACCTGTGATCCACCACCGTGAAGCTGCCTACATAGTGGAAAGTAGTATTTTCCTCCTAAGTCTCTGAGGATGGATGCTTCTAAATGGCACTGTGTACATTCATGGGTGGCTTGTAAAATCACTGTGTGTAAATGGGCGTCTAGTTACATGTTTGTGCTTGAGAGATATTTGAACTACTCCGTAAAGCGATTTACTTGTGTTATCTTGTAAAACCAGAAGAATTTATAATATACCAGTAATACCAATCAAAAGAATATTCCATGTGTGTATTTTCTGTTTTAGATCATGCTTTGTTTCTCAAATGGAAATCATTATGACATCATATACCCTGCCAGTTTTGTTGAGAATGCCGCTGTGTGCCAATGTAAGTAAAGACATTAAAAACGACTGGTATAAATCTTCACTTCACGTTGTCATTGCATGGATTCCAAAAAGTGCAGCAGGGATATTGAACTATGATCAGGCGGTAGATCAGCCAGCTACATCCAGAAGGCTGTTCAGTACGCACTTGATCTTTCTGCTGAGTACCCTTGTCATGTATCTGTAACCATGTAATTACATGGGACTCTGGGAACATGATACATTAAGGAAGAACTTTCACCTAGACCGTTTTTAACCCCTTGGTGCCAACTGTGATACCCAGTAATACTGTCAACTTTTTTGATGTCCTCATTCCTGCCATAACTTTTTTATATTTCCATTGATAAGGGCCAAGGTGTGGTTTTATTTTCATGCCACCATTTAACATACAAGAAGATGTGGGATTTATTTTTTGTTAAGTTAGAGAGAAAAGCAAAAAGAAAAAAAATGCTTATTTGGAATTTTTTTTCAGGCTCTGATTCAAAAGTATTTCATATGTGTATATACACATAGTTATTTCTAAGTGTGTGTGTATATATATATATGTGAGTATATATATGTGTATGTATATATATATATATAAAATTATTATTATTTTTTTCCAGCTTTTTGTGTTTTTTTTTTTTTTCTTAAATATTTTTGATCTTTGGTCTAGCTGGAGAACATAAGCATATGACCACATGCTTGATTGGTTGTATAACACACAGCAAGGTTGTTAAGGCTATTGCATCTAATCACTTTACCTCCTAACGCCCATCCTGGAGTTGGGACTAGTAGAAAAACTAAGATGGCAACCTTGGACCTTTATTAGTCTCCCGCAGGGTTGTGGAGTCAGATTTGTTGTAAAATGGACCGACTTCGACTCCCAAGATATATAATAAATTGGTCCAGTTAGTTCAATGCAGTGCCAAGAGCAAGAGGAATTGGGTCTTGCCGGTTCTACTGCTCTCATATCTTCAGCCTCATCAGATGAGGAGTTTAATTTTAATAAGTATTTGGATGACATGGAGCAGGAAAAGTGTTAATGTAGGGGAAGAGATTCCGCTCCCATTGCAAACAAGATTGACCAGATTTCAGCAAAATTTTTCACTTGCTCAAAGAAGTAGAAGAGTTCAACCGTTCATCAGAACTGACTGTGCCTGAGGCAATTCCTAAATACCCTGAAATTGTTAGAGATGTTGGACTCCACAAATGTTATTCAGGACGTTTTTGTTGAAAACTGTTTTTCCCACTTACTGCAGTGTTTTGCATATTTACAATTTTGTAAAGTTTTTTGTCGTATCCAATAAATATATTTTACACTGACAAGCAAAATTTTTTGAACTTTTGACTTTCAGGCTCCAAATCTCACCATCCACTACAGCTTTGAATGTGAGACTGCCTTTATTTTATACGAAATCATCTTGGCTATGTCATACATAACTTTGACTTATATTTAGCAAATGCTTAGTCCTGCAGATTCTTGTCATGTAACTGCATTGTTACTGTTTTGCTTCTGGTGGTGGGACAATCTTTTTCTTCTTGTTACTACAAATTACAACCTGTGCTCAGATTCCCTAGTAGCTCAGTATGTTATTAGGTTGATTCCTAAGCGAAAGGTCACTGGTTCAAGCATCCATGAAGAAGATTTCCCAGAAAAAAAAAGAAGCAGCATCATCCAGCTCATTGATAGAGTCTCTCGGCCAAGAAAATTGCCAAATTGCATCATGTGAGGCCCTGACAGCTGGAAGAATATGAAATGAAGTCCGTCCATCCATTCCAAAGCCAAGATGTGGATGTCCATGGGAAATTTCAGAGCCAACAAGTAGCTCATCAAAAGGTCGATAAGTTCTAACGAGACAGACACAGCAGTGGAGGCGGCTCGCTGGCTTCGTAAGCCCCGGTTCATATGGCTTATTCAAGCTGGAATTGCGAGCCGGATTGCGCTCGCAATTTCGGCTTGAATAAGGGGCGGGGGCGCGACCCGCCGGCCCCATAGACTTGCATTATCCACGGCGAGTATTGCGCCTGGATAATGTGCAAGTTACTTCCTCCCCGCCCGGCGGATTCGCCGGGCGTGTAGGAGCGACGGAATCCACTATTCTCTATGAGAACTGTGGATTACCGTAATTACTGCGACGGATTGGAGCCGTACTGCAGCGCAAATCCGGCGCGCAGTACGGCGCCAATCCGCGCCGAAATCAGCCGTGTGAACGGCCCCTAAGAGTGAGATCAGACGTCCATGCAAGCAACATGCATTACACAAGTCTGGAATGATGGCCCGAAAAAAGGTGAAGAAGCCTCGACTTCCATCTTGTCATAAAAAGCTTTGGCTCGCGTTTGCAAAAAAGTAAGAAAAATAGAAGATTGGAGATGGGTGATTTGGAGCGATGAGATGAAAGTCAATAGACCGGACTCTGATGGGGCAAATAGGTTTGGAAGAATGGGGCTAACGGATCAAGAAATTGAAGAAACTGTCAAGTTTGGTGGAAGAAGCCTGGTGATATGGGGATGTTTTACAGCCAAAGATATTGGATACTTACCAAGGACTGCAGTTGATCTCAATGCTGAGCTTTATGTGAGTGTCCTACAAGAGGAGTTACTTCATATACTGGAGTACTATGGGTATGAAATGGACGATATAGTGTTCCAGCAGGACCTGAAGCGTATATCAAGGTTGGAGAAGGAATGGCTCAATGACAATGAAGTAGTTTTGCTGGATTGGCCTTTACTGTTCCCAGACCTCAACCCACTCCAACACTTGTGGATAGAGTTGAAGAAAAAGCTGTATTTATACCCAAGTCCAGTCTACACCAACATTGGGAACATGTAGAACAGTCCGGGGATCAGGTTTTGGTCAAGACATGCAACCTGATCCAAAGTCCAGAAAGATTCAGGCAGTATTGAAAGCTAAAGGGGGATTTACCAAATACTAAAAATAATAAAAATTAAAATTAAGATTTTTAGGAGCAAAACAGTAACAATGCAGTTACATGACAAGAATCTGCAGAACTAAACAGATGCTAAATATTTGCAAGTCTAATTTATGTATAAGATAGCGAAAATATTTCTGAATAAAATGATGGCATTCTCACGGTCAAAGCTGTAGTGGATGGTAAGATATGGAGCTTGAAAGTGAAAAGTTCAAAACATTGTTACCCTTTTGCTTATCAGTGTCTGTTCTACCTAAATATCTTGATTATTGTATCATAAGGTGATAAAAAGTCTGATACCATTTTACTACAGTAAAGTTATCACTTAAACATGCGCCATGTATGAGGGAGTGGGAGTCGGAGTTAGGGAAATTGAGGAGTTAGTCGGAGCTTTGGCTTACCGACTCCACAGCCCTGGGCTCCCAGTTGCTATGACAACCCATTGCCAAACCCTAAACAACTTGTGAATGGGTGCTGTTGTAGTCGACTGCTGAAGAGGCTCTTGTGATCACACTCCCACAAGTCCTAAAGCACTTACGTGTTCCACTTTTTATATATATAATATATATTATATATATAAAATATATATATATAATATATATTATATTATATATATATATATATATATATAAATATATAATTATGTTTATATATATAGTATATGTTGTATATATTATATATATAGTGTGTATAATATATATAATATGTGTACTAATATATATAAGTGATTATATATAATTGTTTAATGTATATATATATATATATATATATATAAATATAATGTATATGTGTATATATAATGTGTATGTATATATATATATATATGTACAATGTGTATAATATATGTGTATATATATATTTTTTTTTTTTTTTTTTTTTATTGTCATAATACTGCACATGCTGCACTTCTTCATGAACAGGTGAACAGGAAGGAGACATCTTTATCTTACACCCTCTAACTTCATTGGGATCCCTGCACCATTATTTTAAACTAGGATGTAAACTCACATGCAGATATGGAGCGTACACACTGTAGATAAATGACAGTAATAGCCTTCTTTTATAGTAAAGTTGGTCCATTACATTGTGAAATAACGCCTTTAAGCAACTAATCTTAGATCCTTTTTTTTTTTTTTTTTTTAGCCGTCGTTTATGAGTTGCTCTTCGAAAAGGTATTTGGGGTTTCTGTCTCCAAACATGTGTCAAAAGCAGATACCTCTGACTCCAAAACTGAAGAGGAGATTTTCATCAGTGGAACTTCAGGATCAGATGGGGAAAATGAAGTTGCTGGGTAAGAGAACTTGTACATAATATATGTGTATGCGTGTATGTATATATTTATGTGTGTTTGTGTGGTATATATATATATAATAATATATATATATATATATATATATATATATATATATATATATATATATATGCAAATACACGCACATGTGTAATATATAAATGTGTGTATATATGTTATATATACATATATGTTTGTTTTGTGTTTAATTTTTTTTTTTTTATAACAAACAGTGTCATTAAACAAATTGTTTCACCTTTTCATTATGGACTTTGTCATTTTTACATTTTTTTTTCATTAGAAAATCTGGATCTGTTGAGACCAAGCAGCGCCTGTAGTTTCCAGGTTGCAGTGATAATGTGACCACTGGATATGAAAAGCGGAAGCCTAAAGACTGCTTGCTAAACTGTACAGATGGACTGATATATTAGTCCCAGTTATGGGTGGAATAAAGCCCCCAGCACTGACTGTAGAACTGATCTGGATCTGCTGAGACCACGCAGCTCCTGTAGTTTTCAGGCTCTAGTGATCACGTGAGCACTGGGGCTGAAAATGGGAAGCCTAACGACTGTCTGCTAAACTGTACATACAGCAATCATTAAAAGGGTTAGACAGAGATAGAGCATAAGAGGGACATGAAATAATGACATGTACAGTTGAAACCAGAAGTTTACATACACTATATAAAAAGACAAATCTGCATGTTTTTCTCACTATCTGATATGAAATCAGAATAAACCTTACCCGTTTTAGGTCAATTAGGAACCAAAATTATTTACATTTGCCAAATTCCAGAATAATGAGAGAGGGAATTTTTTAAGGCATTTTTATTACTTTCTGCAGTCAAAAGTTTATTTACATTTCATTAGTATTTGGTAGCATTGCCCTTAAACTATATGACTTGGGTCAAACATTTTGGATATCCTTCCACAAGCTTCGCACAGTAGTCGGCAGCCTTGTTTGTAGGTCGCCTTGCTCGCATCTGCCTTTTCAGCTTTGCCCATAAATTTTCAATAGGATTGATATCAGGGCTTTGTTATGGCAACTCCAAAACATTGACTTGGTTATCCTTAAGCCACTTTCTAACCAGTTTGGCATTATGCTTCGGGTCATTGTCCATTTTGAAGACCCATTTCCATCCAAGCTTTAACTTCCTGGCTGATGTCTTGAGATGTTGCTTCAGTGTTGCTACATAATCTTCTTTCCTCATGATGCCATCTATTTTGCGAAGAGCTCCAGTCCCTTCTGCAGCAAAACAACCACACAACATGATGCTTCCATCCCCGTGTTTCACAGTTGGGATGGTGTTCT
Organism: Phyllomedusa bahiana; assembly: GCA_025379985.1. Lineage (NCBI taxonomy): Eukaryota > Metazoa > Chordata > Amphibia > Anura > Hylidae > Phyllomedusa > Phyllomedusa bahiana. Next base: position 42,501 of record JAODAL010024547.1, on the reverse strand, counting down.
TAGGCTTCCAAGCTTCTCCCTTTTTCCTCTAAACGTAATGATGCTCATTATGGCCACACAGTTCAATTTTAGTTTCGTCAGACAACAGGACATGTCTCCAAAATTGTAGGTCTTTGCTCCTGTGTGCATTTGCAAGCATTAATCTGGTTTTTATATGTTTCTTTTGGAGTAGTGGCTTCTTCCTGGCAGAGTGGCCTTTCAGCCCATGTTGATACAGTACTTGTTTCACTGTGGATACTTACACAATCTGACCAGCTTGCACTAGCATCTTCACAAGGTCTTTTGCTTTTGTTCGTGGGTTGATATGCACATGTCGGACCAAAGCATGTTCATCTCTGAGACACAGAATCCGTCTCCTTCCTGAGCGGTATGATGGCTGGACATTCCCATCTTGCATATAATTGTTTGTACAGATGAACGAGGCACCTTTAGATATCTAAGTTGCACCCAAGGATGATCCAGACTTGTGAAAGCCCACAATTCTCTTCCCGATATCTTCGCTGATTTCTTTAGACTTTTCCATGATGTTACATACAGAAGCAGTGTGTTTCTGGTGTGATGTAAAATACATCCACAGCTGTGTTTTTAACTCAGATGTTTCCAATAAACCAGAATCGGAAGCTTCCAAAGACATAAACATCATCAAAATGGGTTGGGCCCCAAATTGTTTAAAGGCATAGTAATCCTAGTGTATGTAACCTTTTGACTTTGCAGAAAGTAATAAAAATGCCTTAAAAATTCTCTAATTGACCTAAAACAAGTAAGGTTTATTCTGATTTCATGTCAGATAGTGAGAAAAACATGCATATGGGTCTCTTTATATAGTGTATGTAAACTTATGGTTTCAACTGTATAAGGACAAGTAGTTCACACTATACTATATATGTCACATCTATTCCAAAGCAGCATTTTTTAATGACAGAGAGAATATATTAGCAGAGCAAGTTTGAGTTTATTTCCAGAACTTCTCTGGTGTTTATCAGAATCATTGTTTGTAATTTTTGCAGGAGTAATAATCTGAGTTTTGCGGACATGAATGGGTTTAAATCTCACAAGGATGGCAAGGTATGTTATGCATTACATTACGGATTATTAGCAATTCTTATAGTGACACATGAGTACGGCTGATACATTTTGAATGGGGACTACAGAAACAGCCCAGTGTACTCATTCACGTGTTTCAATAGCCTACATCCATGCTCACACATTTTTGACCATCTCTTTGACAAAGAACAGAAAGTTTGTTTTTGGCTTTATGGTGGCTCCAGCAATTAGATCCTGAACAATCATGCTTTAATGGATACATGCCTACATAAGGATATGTCTACACCGCAAATGGAAAATACTGTCATATTCTGTTATAGAATCTGACGGTATATAACAATCGTTTACTGTGGTTTTTGGTCGATTTCTGGATTTTGACCTGCCTTTTAACATTGAATAATAATATAATAATAAGTAATAAATAATACGTTTTTTTTTTTTAGAGCGGCAGTTTTGAAATCCGACAATGGAAAATCTGAGCTGTATAGACTACAGCTCGGATTTTCTATGGTAGTCTATGAGAATTGGTTTACAGTCAGTTTTTTTTTTTTTTTTTTTGCAGATTCTAAATACTAAATCTGCTTAAAAATCCTACCAAAAACCAGTGCTTTGTAGACATATCCTTAAGGTATTTATGTAGCTGGAAAATCGCTCAAAGTGCAAGCTACAATATCAGTGTGAGCTCACATACAGATATTTAGCCGCCTTTTATTTATTGTATTCTCTTTGGTTATAGTTTTCCATTGAATCTTTGCTTTTAAAAACTAAGAAGTTGTATTGCAACTCTTTTATGTTCTATTAATTTACAGATTAAAGCAAAACTTTAAGTAGGTTAGAAGAAACTGGAGTACTCTGAGGATAACCATGCAAACATTGAGAGAACCAATTTGTATGACTTAGAAATTGTAAAGGCAATACAATTAACACAAACCCAAGTCTTGTTGATTTTCATTCGGATTATTAGTGCTTAGCCTTGGAGGTTCTGTTATTTGTCTTTTATTTCTTACATATTTACCTTGCTTTTTCTTTTTCTGCAGCTTCCTCAAAGAAAGTCTGGGCGTCCTTCTCTCTCCCCATCAGTTCTTCGGTCACTTAATCCGGGAGTGTATAGAAATGTGGAGTATGAGGTTTGGCTGAAATCACAGAGAGGTAAAAATAAATGAAATAAGCCATACTGTAGATAGATTTGCAGCACAGAGGAAAATGTTTAGAACAAGGACATATACGTAAACTAAATGTTTGGTGCTGGGATTTTAACCTTTGGTCCACATAAAAAATGATGAAAATTCACCAAGTTGTATAAATAGTAAAAAAAAACCAAAAAAAAAAAACCCTTTTAAATCCACCACCGATTAAGTGTTAAAACTACGGTGTTTAACATCCTGTCAGCACGTAACTGCCTCTGCCAATCAGTAGCCTTAAGGGCCATTTACACGGCACAGGACAGATACCAGTTGGTTTATCTGACCGGCATTTGAACTGTTTTTTCGTGCCGTGCACACGGCGGCTTTTCTCCCTCGATTAGCGAAGAAAAGACCTCCCCCCTTCACATAGACATGTTCTTCTGCCGAAAACCGGACGAAAGAATGAACATATAAAATGTCTTTAGGTCGGCTTGCGGTCTGAAAAAGTGCCGGGTGGAAAACCTGTGCAGTTGGAACTGCTGCGCGGGTTTTCCATAGAGGCCCGTGTTAAAAGTTTTCACCCAGTTTACAGACAGTTTTCAAAACCGAAAACCGTCTGAAAAAATGGCTGCAAACCCGTGCCGTGGGGACAAGGCCTTAGTGCTCACATGCAGTTCCACTGACATCGACGCCAGGATAAGACCGTTGTACCACAATATTTTATTTGCTCATGCACCTTTACTATTAAAAAAATATATATATATGGGTTAGTGTCTATGTATAGATGCAGTGTTCTTTTAGTGGGCTGTGAAATAGATAAAAATAAGAAAAGACAGATTTAAAATGAAGACTTTTGCATATAATTAGAGAAGCCCGATAACATCTCATCTGGCTGTATATTGGCCTTCAATTCAAGGAATTGACTGGTTTTAAACTTTTGAGTGGGCTGAGAAGCTGCAATAGGAAAAACAAAAAATAGACCCACCTTTCCAACGTCCCAGGGCAGCTGCTGATCACGTGACCATGCAGCCAAGCACAGGCCTTAGTAGCTACATGCCATTTAAATCGGAAGAGACCCCCAGGGCTGTGGAAAACTGCAGTGTTGCGTGAACAATGAATGTGATGTCATTTGCTGGGAACAGATCTCAGCGCTGGGACAGAGCCGGTTGGAGAGATGAGTCTATTTTTTGTTTTTCCTATTGCAGCTCCTCCTCAGCCCACTCAAAAGTTTTTAAAACCAGACAATTCCTTGAATTGAAGGCCAGTATATAGCCAGCTGTGATGTTATCAGGCTTCTCTAATTACATGCAAAAGTCTTCAATTTAAAACTGTATTTTTGTGAAAGTTGTTTCAGCTCAATGGTTAGAAATAAATGTTATATGTGCCCTTTTGGCTCTTGCACTAATCATGCGCTCTCAATTCAGTTATAAAATCTATTTCATTAAACCAAATGGACTATCGGCTGACTTAAAGAGGACTTGTCATTCCCCATGAAGTAACAATTGTGGAGCATATTCTCGGTTAGAAATGTATTACTGTAAAATTCCGGTTCTCAAAGGGATGTGTGTCAGCACATACTGACTGTCCCACTGATTGGAGAGTGTCAGGAACACACCCCCTTTTGGTAACACCCACACCTGACAGTTTAGTCATTAAAAGGGTATTTCGGGCCCTAACATTGCTCCCATTTACTCCCAGCTGACGGTGCACTCAACCCGGAAATAAGCAGTGAACATTCATCGTTCATGTGACGGGTGCAGCCAATCGCATCACCTGCGCGTGACCTCTGTTTCCTGTAATTGGCTGCACCTGTCACGTGAATGAAGAGTGTTCACTGCTTCAGCAGCGATGAATGGACCAGCCGCCGGGAGTGAACAGGAGCGTCCTGGAGTTAAGTATGAGTTCTCTTTTCTATTTCTACTTTTACCCCGACAGACAAACGAGCCTGGTCCACCCCTTTAATTTCTAGGAGGAAAAATAGAGGAACAGCATGACATAAAGATCTAAGGATAAAAGATCCAGAAATGTTACTTCATGGGGACTACAGTTCAGCAGACTTGAGAGGAATGGCTACAGGTCCTTATTAACTCCTTAACGACCGCCCGCCGACTTTAGACGTCGGCCGGTGTGGGTCGTTCGTCTGCAGCGACGTCTTTAGACGTCGCTGCAGATATCGGGGTTTGTGGCGCCCGGCGCCGCAATTGCGCTGGGATCGGGGCTGTACTACAAAGCACTGATCCCAGAGCATCCCCTGCGAGCATCGCGGAGCGGAGGAAACCTCCACAACCCGATGCTTTAACCCTTTGATTGCGGCGGTGCGTTACCACAGCGTAATCAAAGGGTTTCCCTGCTCTGTCGGGTGATCGGAACACCCGGTGACCCGACAGAGCCCGGGAAACGGCTGCACAGTCAGTCCTGGGGACCTAGAGTGGCCCCAGAGCTGTCTGTGTATGAAGCCAGTGACCAGGATGCACTGTGTGGCGTCCTGATCGCTGCCTGTGTCACACTGACACATATTATAAAGTATTAGCATATATGAATATGCAAATACATTACTAAGTATAAAAAAATTTTTTTTTTTAAATGTAAAACAGTTCTATAAAACTATAAAAAAAATAAAATAAAAAAAATAAATTTTAATAAAAAATAATTGTGCATAAATTACACACACAAAAAACCCTACACATATTAGGTATCCACACGACTCGTAATAACCTGTAGAATTAATTTAACAAGTTTAAGTGTGAAATGTGAACGGTATAAAAAAAAAAAAAATTAGAAAAAAAAAATACTGCAATTATTTATAAGTGAACTTAAACTATTCCCCTCATAAAGGACAGCTTGTCTCGAATAAAACGAGGCCTCATACAACTGCGTCATTGAAAAAATAAAAAAGTTACAACTGTTGAAACGCAAGGAGGCAAAAACCCAAAAAATTTTCTGGTCATTAACTACGTACTTTTCAGGTGTTCGGCTTCAGGGGTTAAAAGTGCTGAATTCACTCTCATAAGCAGTATATTGGACATTGTAGAGGGGGTAAATTAGTAAAACACTGCACTAGAGCTTGCGGCCCCTCTGTTTCTATATTTCTTAGTGCACCTCTTTCTGCTTCTCTCCCTTACCCTTTCCATAGAGTTCTATGGGCAATATATAACCTACTGACAAAAGGTTTTAACAGCGAATTCATGATCTGAGTTGGGTGGTGGAGCGGAGAAATATGACAGGGTTTCTCCATACTTCTTGTGTAATTGATCCATGCTAAAAATGCCCGTTTAACTGTAGTTCAGGACAAGAAAGTGGAATCTATGATCTAGTTCATTTGTTTTGCTGAATCAAATGGATTTAAACATATTTAAGTTATCAGATATGGTGTCAGAATCTGTTTGTGTTTTGTTTTTTTCTTTTGATTTTTTCATTGCTTGGGAATTAAACTTTATTATTCACTATTAATGCTTAATACTGTACTTGTTTACATTCTTTTTACACAATTCTGTAGCCTAAGTGTGTTTTGTATTTTAGATCAGCAAAAACTTGACTTCTCCATTGCTGCCGGCATGCAGTATTCTGTTGGAGACAAATGTCAGGTCAGTTATTAACTTATTAGAAACTACTGTATTTTTTTCTGATTAGAAAACGTGTTTTAATGATCTGTATGAGTGCTGAGTTTTTGTTGTTTTTTCAGCTTATTTTTTTGGGTACGTCTTTTTTGTTAAAAAAGGGTCCTCAAGCATGAAAACTGTGTGTAGGTCGAAGACTGACTTTGTTGCCCATAGCAACTAATCAGCGCTCCCCTTTTCATTTCATATAGTGCTCTGAAAAAATTAAAGAGGAACTCTGATTGGTTTCTATGGGCAACAAAGAAAGTCTTATACCTAGACCGTTTTCATACATGTCCTTCTAGGTTCATTAGCACCAGATATAACTATTAATCTGTTCATATTGAATTAGCATTCAGTGCTATCTTTGTATTTGGGCTTTAACGCTTTTGCTGTCAGGGATGTTTGTTTATTTTGCACTTTTGCTAACTGGGACCATTTTCACACAAAACCTAAACGACATAATAAAATCATTCTATACCCCCCTATAATTCTATATTCTCTGAAAATTCACATCGGGCGCATTGTCAGAATGCTCCTCACTCTCTACACAGGCAACTTCATGCAATTTTTGTGTCAAAGTATAGTTTACCAAAAAAGAAAGCATACATTTTACTGTTCTTGGCTAAAAGTGTGACCAAAACAAAAGTTACCACACATCCTAAAAGAAAAAAAATATTCAACATGTGCACAGTTCATACAAAGGTCTTCATTCACATATGTTTATAGAGTCACCAGAACTGAAAAGGCCCCCAAAAAAGTTAAAAAAAAATATTAATCTATATATTAAACCCTGAAAAGTGCACCCCTGAAACCTTTATATTTCCTTTAAGCATATAACCTGACAATTGCAGTCGTCTTGAGGTCTTTTGATAGCCATGTTCATTTTCCCATGACTTTGTGACAAACCAGAAATAATGTTTTTGAAAATGCATTAAATTAGACATATGAACGGAAAACTTGCATCCAGGCAGAGGTCTACACCTGAAAACAATGTAAAAAGTCATATGAATGTGTGCAAAGTTCATATATACCACAATAATCTACATCAGAGCAGCTCAACTTGGCAGGCAGTGACTTAGCCAAGACTTATTTTAGCCATGGCTCAATTTCTGGCCTGAGTGTGCCCCTGAACCACCAAAAACACCCATTTTGAGGCAGCTTGCACAACCTCTTCCAGTTTGTGGGCTGCTAGAAATCCTTTGCACATCGCCAATGGCTACCATGTTACCAAAATCTACATTTTTTTGAGAGCTCACAGTGTACGGTGAATAAAAATACAACTTAATAATGAATACACACAACTGCCTTCATGCAGCATTGCACCAATCTGTGATCATAAATGAATGGGCACAAAAACACTAATTTACGGCAAAACAGTGTACTCAGGCAGGCACCTTTTATGCAAACAAAATGTAATCTGAAATAAACTGAGAGATGTGAATAGGAATGTGCCAAGCAATTTTTGCTTGAGGATTACATTGGAAAATATATAGGTAGATTTTCTATCTTTGTATACTAATTGTAACCCTAATCAATAATTGTTTATTCATAAACCTGATACAATGCATAAGCTAAGGCCACTGTGCTCTTTAGTTCTTGTATCATGGACACAATGCCTGAACTTCCTGTGGTTCATCAGAACTAGAGTTTGAGCACTATAAGGTCAATACACAGAGAAGTACTCACCACCCTCGAAATGAATGAAATGTGGTCCTATATTGTGCTAGACACCCACTCGCTGGTCTAAGCAAGATTAACTTGCAGGAAATTTTTCACACAAAGTGATAGGTTTTAAGGGCATCCAAAAAAAATTATTTTAAGATTTAAAAGTCCATTTTTATTGTAGAAAGCATTTAAAACATCACAGTTGTATTTGGAAAAAGTAAAAAAAAGTATGGGCATAATAAGAGTGCACTTACACTGCTTATGCGTTTCGGGCAATTAGCCCTTATTTATAGCTATCACTTTGTGTGAAATATGTCCTATTATAAGGTCATGTTCACACAATGGATGTGTGGATTTTGGCAAAAAGTCCACATGGATTCTGCCAGAGTCCCTTTGTTTGCTAATAGAAATTTGCATTACATAAAAAAGCAAAAACTGGACTGTATAGGTAAATTCACATGCTGTGGAATTGTAATGCATTTTATTTGTAGATTTGCACAGGTAATTCTGTAGTGGAATACAAGTAGATGAGACTGTACAAATCTCATTTACATGCAACTGATTTTTCTCACTGACATTGATGGTTGTAATTTTTGGACATACAGTAAGTTTCCCCATTGACTTCAGTTAGGAAGTATAAGGCCATGTCCCCACAGCACGGTTTTTCAGCCGGTTCTCTGTTTTGAAAACCAGCTGAAAAACTTTTACACGGACCTTAATGGAAAATCCGTACAGAGGTCCGAAAAACATAGAACATGTACACTCTTCCGTCCGGTTTTCTGACGGAATATGCACATGCCTATGTGAAGGGGGAGGGCTTTTCTCCACAAATCGCGGAGAAAAGCCATCCCCTGGCAGCCGTGTGCATGGCATGAAAACAGCACAAATATCGGTTGGATAAACTGACCGGTATTTGTCCTGTGCCGTGTGAACGGCCCCTAAATGTTCAATGAAATGTATTGCGGATTGCTTGCAGATGTATAACTAACTCCGCAAGAACTTCTAATCTTTTAAAATAAAAATAAAAAGTATACTCGCTACCCAAAAGCCCTCCCGCTGGTAGATAGCATGGAAACATATAACCGCTGCAGAGGCTTGTCAGAGTTTGGTTAACTGGAATCAGTAGGAGGCTATGGAAGGATTTGCATGAGAGGCAGGAGATTGAAGATATATGACTCGAAAATGGCTCTGTGAGGGAGCCGAAACATGTGGTAATAAACTATTTGTTTTTTTGATCCGTACCTGAAGTTGTGCTGCGAAGATTCTTCAATATATATATTCTTCAATATATATATATTTAACATCAGCATGATGTACAGGTAAATAATTTTGCATTAAATGAGCAAATATGCCATGGCAACAAATTCTCACATTTTGGTGCAGATTTTTTTTTTTGTCTTGGATTCCCCTCTGCATTGTAAATCAGCCTTGCTACAGAATTAACCACAGATAATACGAGAAAGTAGACTTACCCTAACTGTAGCAAGCCCTGCAACTGTATAAGCCAGACACGGTTTCATCTAAACAGTGAACGTTTCCATGTAATAACTGCAATCAGAAACTGTAAAACATTGAGACTTTGATAGTTTTAGAACTCTTTATCATACAGTACATAAAAGGTAAAACCGGAATAGTTCTTCACAGTTCTATGGCACATTAATAACGATGTACTCGTATATTACACAAGAGCATTGTACTAAGAGCATACATTAGCTGCCTCCTGATGTTTTATATATGTATTTTTAATTATGGACTGTAATGTTATATTAGTTGAGCTACAGGATAAAGAAACTTTAGGGTACATTATGTGCTTAGGCTCTTTTCACAGTTATTGTATAATTTGACTGATTTTTATGATGCTTTTTTAGGAAACGCTTTTCTGCTCCATACTCTGTAATTGCACTGTACTCATTAAATCTGGTAATTACTGGTTGTAGGTCCAATTGGAGTCAGGTGGAATATTTTATAATGCGCACATCCAGGAAGTTGGTGCAGATAATGGACCGGCTGTTGTCTTTGTGGAGGAATTGGGAAAAAAGTATGTATTTTTCTGTGGTTACATTCTTAGTACGGTTGAAAAAAGACTTATGTTCATCAAGTTGAACCAAGGGTGTGGAAAGATGTGGATGAAGGGAGGGGGATAGGGAATTTTTAATCTTCGTTTCCCCTACTGATGAATACTTTGGAACCCATAAGGCAAGAACCAATCTGCCCTGGATAAATATTTAATTTCTGCTCCCAAAATTGCCATCAGACTGGATCTAGAATTTTATACAGCTACACAAGTATTAGTATTATTTAGTAGTAAGTAGTTGTCTAAGCCTTTATTGAAATCCTCAACTATTCCCGCTGTGACCAGCTCCTTAGTTAGGATATTCCACAGATTTACAGTTTTCATGGTAAAGAAGGCTTTTCTCTTCTGAAGATTTAATCCTTTTTTTCTCTTGACGAAGGAAATATCCCCTAGTCTGTTGAGGGGGTTTTACAATCAATAGCTTTTCACCATACTTTTTGTAGGGGACCTTTATATGGTTATTTCCTGAATTCAAACCACCTGTTAACCCCCCCCCCCCCCTTTTTGCAGGACATTTATGTACTTCCTAATGGCACTATTTACTGTATTATATAAAGTACTGGGAAACTCAAAAACATTTAAGTGGAATGGAGAAAAAAAATTTAAGTGTAATTTTTATTGTGTATTTTGGGATACATGCAACTTTCTGATCCTTTCCATTATTTTGGGGGAATTGAAACTACGGAAAAAAACACATTTAGGTGTATGGTGTACACTGATTTGGGATTAAATTGGACTTTTGTGGACATGGTGAACCATTTATGTTTATCTTGTTTTATTTGCGAAATGGATGAACAGGGTGTTTTTTTAAGCTTAATATTTTTAAACATTTTTTTTGTACAGTATTTTAAAAACTTTTTTTCTGTTGCACTTTTAGTCCCCATATGGCACTTCTAGACCACTAGAAGGCACAGTCACTTGTACATAGTCCTGCAGTATTAATACATAGCAGAATAAGGTTCAGAGTCGCTACTGTCCCTGCCCCAGGAGCAGTATTAGCCCCCCCCCCCAGCTGCCATTCACAGCTGGTTGACATATTGTGATCATGTTGTAGGAAGGGAAGTTGTATAACTTTCTAGATGCCACGTTTGCATCTAACAGCTGGTACCCGCTGTTTATGGTGCAGGCTGTACCTGACACTTGATCTACAGAGACAAGCTAAGTGAATTTTTACCTCTGGCCAAAGCAGACAAGTTGTATAGGACTTACCATATCCCCGAACTGTGGGTGTAAATAGCCTGTAGTTAAAAACATTAACTGCCATTGATAATGTTTCTGTTTTTATTTTATTTTTTTACATGGGGTAATGTGATTGGTTATACAATTCTGAATTCTATTTTATCATCTTGAAAATGTTTAGCTTTTCTCTCATCCACTGTTCACTAATGTTTCGGTTTTTCGTAGACATGCAGTGCAGTTAAAAAATCTTAAGCCACTCTCCTTAAACACTAGTGCAGAGGGTTGGAACACTGTTGCAGGGAAAAAGATAAAGAAGACCTCTGCAAGCGGCACAGCCGGTTATGCAGGTAAGCAGTTATGCTCAAGTTTTGGTTTTATGTATTAGCATTGTTAGACCTCCCACCATCATTTATTTTTTTCTTCACATCCTTAGAGAAGGATTACAGGGGACAAAAGAATTATGGGAAAGTTGTAAGAGTGCAGTCCCTACCTTCTCGCCTGCAACAGACTTCCACAAACAAGCAGCATGGGATATCTTCAGATCAAGCTACCCAAAACGAGAACAAGGGACGGAGCAGGACTCCTCCGAAAGTGCCTGGAAGGTAAGTGATTGGAATACTGGTTGTGAATAGAACTGAAAATAAATACTGAAGGGACTTTTCTACCAAAAAACCAGGCTCGGACTGGCCCACAGGTGAATAGGGGAAACCCCCGGTGGACCCCTGAGCATGGTAGACCTGTAGTTGTTTTTTAACTGCATATACATCCTCAGGAGAAGCAGAGAGGCAAAGAGAAAGAGGCAACCACCAAGAGGCACGTACAGTTATTTACAGTAGCTGTAGGGTAGGCCCCTGAAATAAACTCCACCGGTGGGCTTGGAAACAGCTCAACTGGTGGGCCCCCAGAATCAACTCCACCTGTGGGCCCTAGGCACCTCAGTCTGACACTGCAAAAAACCTTTAGGACACATCAGTAGAACATATAATACATTTCTGAATAATTGTTAGGATATGTTCACACGGCTGATCATGACACTGAATCCGCTTCAATGGCCCAATGCTGACGGCAATCTGCTTCGCAGTGCATACAACTTTTGAGTTGTATTTTCAGTGCTGAAAAAGAACGGACGTCAATTCCTGAGGCAGTGCTGAATCCTCTCAAAAGTATTGTGGAGGAAGAAAATCTGCCTGTTAAATCCACGTCCAAACTCTGTGCTTACTGGCGTGAATTCCACACTGATTATGTGCTCCTTCCATATGGCCCTTTGCCCTTTTGAGTAGTGCTCCTCCATTTTATAGCGGTTGATTTGATGTGTATTTTTTTCTTATTTCATTGTGTGCTTTTGTTCTTTTGCTATTTCATTGCTTTTAATTTATAAGTAAAGAATTAAAAAAGTCAGTTTCAGAACAGTAACAGAGGATCAATACCGAGCAGCCAGTGTATCTTGTGTTTTACTGAAATATCATTTAATGGTACGTCCACACAACACACGTCAAAATACTCGTTGGATTCTGGTTCATAAAACCACGTTGTCCGAGTATTTTGACGTGGTTTTCAATGTGGATTTTGGGTCTCACCCCCCCCCCCCACCCCCCACCGAGATTTACAGCCAGTCCTTTGCATTTCTATGGGGTTTTGGATGCGGATCTGACATACAGATGTTTGGGCCACATTTTTGACGGGAAAGAATGAACATATTCCAAGTTGTTTTGTAAAAACGGCGTTTGTGAAAACCGACATCAAGAAAATCTGAGTCGTGTGGACTACAACTTGAATTTCAATTGAGGTCTATGGGGATGGTTTTACAGTTGTTTTTTTGATGGATTTGAAAAATGGGAATCCGCATCAAAAAATGAGTGTGTAAATCATTGTTCTGTAGACAGAACCTAAGGGATAATTGCTACCATTTCTAAGAAACTTAACACTGCATTTTTTCTCTCTACATGTGTAATAAGTTACCATACAGTAAAAATTGGCCTGAAAAATTGACAAAGCATATTTTTAGCTGTAATGGAACAAGCATTTCTTTAAAAAAAAAAAAAAAAAAAATGTAGTTCCTATAATTTGATATATACTTGTACATATGCTGTTATGTTATTAATAGAAGTGTATTCGAGAGGAGATTCCAAATGATTTGTGGAATTTGGTTTACACAGGCAATATATTGCCTTTTACTGCAACCAGCTTTCCGCTGGGGTCAGTGTGTGGGAAATGGACGTGTGTGGCTGTGAAATTACAAGCAGTCGTCAAATGCGCAGCTTACAAGAAATTTGGGTGACTACTTTTGTTCTCTGATTACAGGAAGCTTGAGCAAAGCGAGGAATCCAATTATTTTAAACGAGAAAATATTCACTTTGGCTTAACCCCTGAGGAACGTAGAGAAAAACAAGTGATTGAGGAATCTAAATCTTTGTATGAAATGCAAAACCGAGACACCGATGCATTTCCAGCCCTCTCTGTAAGTTATTTGTTTCTTATTGCCTTTATCTTTCTGTTATAGTAAATACTCGTTTTTCCTTTAACATAATTCTGGAGCCTGTTCTCTTATAACTCTGGGTTGTGCTGGGTTATTCCTTCTGGAAATTTATTACTGAATCTGACAGCTGGGTGTTACCAATTGGGTGTGTGTCCCTGCGCAGTCTGACATTGGACAATCAGTGCTGACAGTCAGTGCGTGCAGGGACACAACTTAAAAACTGGAATGATAGCACCCAGCTGACTGATTCAGTAATGCATTGCTATGGGAATATCATAACACAGAATATAAGAGAAGATGCTCCAGAATTATTTCATGGAGAATACTAGTATTTACACAGAAAACCGGTCACCAGGAAAACCACAAAAATTAATATTTCGAGAAGTTTATTGATAACATCTAAAAAATCACAAATAACAATGAAAACACATTGATATTATCATGTTTATATATTTTTCCACATTTTTATTATGAATAGATTGTGGAACAATAATGAGCCTGTAAGGGCATGTCCCCACGGCATGGATTTTCGGCTGGTTTTTCAGCCGGTTTGCGGTTTTTCAGACCGCCTGAAAAACCGGCTGAAAATGAGCACAATTGTGCTCTATGGAAAACCCATGCAGCAGTCCCCACTGCACAGGTTTTCCGCCCGGCGTACGGCGGCAAAACATTGTAGAAGCACCATCTTCCGTCCGGTTTCCGGACGGAAGATGTGCTTCTCTATGGGAGGGGGGAGGGCTGTTCTCCGCTCATCGCGGAGAAAAGCCGTCCCCCCCACGGCCGTGAGGACGGGCGCAAAACAGGACAAATACCGGCCGGCAAACCGACCGGTATTTGTCCTGTGCCGTGTAAACGCGCCCTTACACTGATATGGGATATTTGTGACTGCAAATTGCATTAACTTAAAGGGGTTTTGCCAGGACTGAGTTACTTACCTCCTTATCAACACGGGAGTAGAATATAAACAAATCATGCTGAGTCATGAACGCTGCAGGGGGTGAGCAGAGAGTGAGGAATAAGGGAGCATCTCAAAACTTAACTCAAATAATAACTTTACAACAGTTGATTCTCTATACAGCAAGACACAAGCTCATACACAGCACTTTCTCCCCAGCCCCTTGAAGCTCATTCATTTTCCCTGTCATCAGATAAAAAGTGTTTCCCGCAAGCTTTCAGGTAACTAAGGGGGACTGAGCAATGCTGTAGCTCTGAGTCTTCACTTTTTGTTATCACATATATTTAGAAAAGTGATTGATTAAATACCCATTTTGGAGCATCCCACGTCAACATTACAAACCCCTTTAAATACGTGGGTGTTATTTATTGATTTATTTGATTAATTTTGGTTATTTTTTTTTTTGATCAGTGTGGTTACTTCTCCACTTTTTATAACTGCTTTTAATTGTTATTTGTGATTTTTTTTAGATGTTATCAATAAACTTTGTGAAATATTAATTTTTGTGGTTTTCCTGTGACCGGTTTTCTGTGGTATATATTATTGTGGTTTGGTCAGAATTGAGTTAATATTGTTGTGCACTTTTGAGTTGCTTGTTTTTACTAAAATAGATATCTGTAACAATCACGGGTCTTCTTTGAGTAACAGCCAGTATAAGAAGCTTACTGACTGATCAAAAATCCCATGGAAACCTTTTTACCTACTACTTATTGGGTTGTATGGCTTCTATATATGTTACTTAGGTGATTGTTATGAAATCACTGGGGTCAGACACTTAAACTGTTGTGGCCTTAAAAGTACATTAACAACCCCTTTAGCTGAGAGCATACTATTGTTAATATTTCACCTCTTTCTATGGTGGTAAATATATTGTATATTTTCAACTGCTATTTTTTTATTTTTTTTATTCAAGGCTTCAACTGGTGATGCTTCAATACAGAATTTTGATGCTTTAGCCTTAAAGAAGATCCCAACTCTTACTAATGGTAAAAGCGCTAGAAGAAGATCTGAAGCAGATGATCAGAAAAACAAAGGTTGGCTTACCAATCTTTTATTTTGGATTATTTGTTCCCAAAAATTTTTGTATACCTTATTTGATGGGTGTCAAATATGATCAGCTCCATATACAACAAATAGAATGGTCAGTTACAAAATGAAAAAAAACTATGGAACAGCAAATTGCAGCAATTTCAATATCCACGTAGCAATTAATAATTTATCAATGATAAACTTGACAGTTGATCAGCAGAATGCGTACCATTGTATTTCCTAGTTGTTGTCCTTTTAGTACAAATGGATGAACATCATGGGTCTCATGTTTGAGCTACTACAAGATGCTAATAGGAAGTTATTAAATGTGCTTTGTATTGAATTTTTGTTTTCCATTTCTGTGGAATGTTCTGTGTTGGGGACAGAAAATATTTGCTAGTCTACATGAACTAATTTCTAGCTGTAAAGACCAGTACAACAACAACTAGTCATATGTACTTCTATCAGTGGTTAGTTTATAAGAAAATCATCTCTCAGTGGATTACATTTTGTTAATTTAAAAAAAAAATAAAATGAAAAGAGGGGAGGGAGGGTAAACTCGGTGGTCTTGGCCAGCTGATGCTTCCCCCTCCTTAGATTTTCCCACAAGGTTTTTAAGTAAGGAATATTCCTGTCTTGCAATATTCTCCTGTTAACCTGACCGTCTCCTCCTTTAGTGCAGTCCTGTTAAGTACTAAGTGCTGTGTCTAAAGGGAATGTGTTGTTAAAATGATGTTTTAATTACTGAACATATCTTTTTAGGAATTTGTGATGTTTGTCCACATTTATTTAGAAAAAAGAAATAGCCTTGAAATCTTGTAATTTTCACTTTGGCCACTACACCTAATAATAATAGCTTGAAACTTCCTGTTCTGTAGAGATCACTTCTCAACAGTCTTCTTATTACAAAGAGAGGTAACACGTAGATTACACTACTCGCAGTAGGTGATGGTCTCCCATCTGTGCATAGATCACATAGCAAGCTCAGAACACTCTCCAACAGATTTCAATGGATCGTCTCCAGACTACAAGATTGCAATGGTAGTGGCTATTGTAAACCAGATTTGTCAATACTGTTAAAAGCAGATCAGGCAAGATGGCTGTCCCTATAATCGTGTACAGAAAATAGAAATAAAAAAAAAATATATATATATATGTGTGTGTGTCCGTGTGTATATTTGTGTGTATATGTGTATATATGTATATATATATATATATTATATATATATATATATATATATATATATATTATATATATATATATATATTATATATATATATATATATATATATATAGCACAATAAGGCCTACAAAATCCATATTCAACCTCCCTAAATAGCTTATAATACAAACGGAAGGTGACAAAGTTCCTTAAATGTTGCTTTTTTTTTTCCCTTGGTTGCACAATCTTGACATTAGTAGGTGTCATTCAGCAATGATCTCTGTACTGAATTGGAGCAAAATGTGTTGTGTTCACTCATCATGCAGAAGGAAGCCAGGGAAAGATGATGTAGCTTTGTCTAAATAATGGAACATGGGTTTAGTGGATATTCTTACAACAGTCTTGCCCTGAATTTGGTAACGTGGATAAAGTGCTACAAATGAAGTTATCACCAGTTCAAGATAAAATTCTGCTTGTGTTTTAAAGTTGCTGTATATCATCTTTGCATTATAGTTCTTTGTTAATATTTTGCGTTTTCATTTGTAAAGCCTCCAAGCTGGCACAGCCTTTAAAAGTGATTGAAGAGAAATTAACTGAGGTAGGTACTAAATTCAGGCTCACCCCCTTTTTATATAACTACCTGTAGACATTCGGTTTCTCAGTCACTGTATACATTGTGTTGTTCCCTGTATTCCTACCAGTGATGGTGTACTGATCATGTTGGGGGACAGAGGAACTATGCTGTTGAATTGTACACACCCCAACCTTTTTTTTTTTTCCTCAAAAGAAATAAGTTCCTGCCAGAGGGGTTTGGCAGCTTCTTCCCCTCTTCTTGTTGAGAACACATGCATGCCCAGCCTAGCATGCTTATGAATTAAGGGGGGGGGCAAGTAGATATTGGCCAAAGAGATAAAGTCCACAATACACATTAGAGACGAGTCAGCCGAACCTGTCATTTTCAGCATGTTACTGGGTCTTGTGACTCTTTGCCAACAGGTGTTGGGTGAGAGAAGGATCGAGCATGTTAAATTTCAATTCCTGATCCCTTTTGCTCTTCCTAGAGATTAGCTGCTGTAGCGGTGTCTGACAGTGGCTTTCTTTGCTCACCACTGAGAACACATTACATGTGTATGGTTGAATCATGAGGAATAGCTGTCAGCCAACAGCTATTGAAGATCTATGGCCACCTTAAGTGGGTTGTCCACCTCGCTGTTTTTAAGTAAATATACCCTGCTGCAGGTGTAAGAAAATAAAAAATAAAAAAACACCTTTGTACGGACCACTGTTCCAGCAATTCTGCTGCCAGTTCTGTTTAATTGACTTCCAGTTTGCTGTGCACACAGCAGCTACAGATTAGCTGCAGCAGTCATGTGCGTGATATCCTCACTCTGTTCGTTTGCAATGTCACACGACTGCTGCCGCCAGTCAGCAGCTGCAGTGTGCATGAGCCGACTGCCAGAAGTAAAAACAAAATCAACAGGAGACCCAGGTAGAGAACTGACAGTGGCATCGCTTGAACACAGGTGAGTATGTGGTTTTGTTTTGTTTTTTTCTTACAGCCCCAGCAGCATACATTTTAGCTAAAATACAATGTGGTGGACAGCCCCTTTAAGAGTTACTCCAGGTAATTAGTAATTATGAACTATTATACCCTGCAAATGTGAATACATCTCCAAACAAAGAAACTATTGTTTTCCACCACTGTGTATTATATGTATTCTCCATGCCTGTATTTTGTTGGATAAGTAAAAGTAATCCAAATTGTTATGAGTTTTGCAGAACAGGCTTCTGGCTTACTACAGCTGCCTTTGGTTATCAAACCACCTGTTCTCACTGCTGTACTGAGGAGATTCGGAGAGGTCCTGTCACATCCTCTCACTTGTTCGTTTTAGTAAGATCTTGCATTCCCCATGAAAACATCTCTTTTCTTAGAAATCTGGTTTGTGCTGTTCCCCTGTTATTCCTCCTGTAATTGTATAAGTAAATTGACAACTGGTTGTTATCATTTACTTTGTTGCTGGGATGTGTATAGGAACATGTTCTATTCACAAGCAAAATATTAAATGCCTAAATATCCTTGTATTCATACAGAGAGTAGTAATAACAGGATAATAGTACAACACAGAGTATGTTTGTATTGGCTGCTGCACCACAGGAAAAAGAGAAAAATCTATCCACAAGGGTTAGTAGTCTACCAAAATCACTGCCAAAGCAACAAAAAACCCTTAGGCCTCGTTCACACGGCTTATTTTGCCGCGGATTGGCGCCGTACTGCGCGCCGGATTTGCGCTGCAGTACGGCGCCAATCCGTCGGAGTCATTACGGTAATCCACTGCTCTCATAGAGAACAGTGGATTCCGTCGCTCCTCCCCGCTCGGCGAATCCGCCGCGGGGGGAGAAAGTGACATGCACGTTATTTACGGCGCGTACGCGCCGTAGATATTCAGCCCCGCCCCTTATTCACGGCGGATTTGTGAGCGCACAAATCCGTCGGGAATAAGCCGTGTGAACACGGCCTTAAGGGCCGTTCACACGGCTTATTTCGCCGCGGATTGGAGCCGTACTGCACGCCAGATTTGCGCTGCAGTACGGCTCCAATCCGTCGCAGTAATTACGGTAATCCACAGTTCTCATAGAGAACAGTGGATTCCGTCGCTCCTCCCCGCTCGGCGAATCCGCCGGGCGGGGAGAAAGTCACCTGCACATTATCCAGGCGCAATACGCGCCGTGGATAATGCAAGTCTATGGGGCCGGCGGGCAGCGCCCCCGCCCCTTATTCAAGCTGGAATTGCGAGCGCAATCCGGCTCACAATTACGGCTTGAATAAGCCGTGTGAACACGGCCTTACTCTAAAATATAGCTTTTATCCCAATCAAGTTAAAAAAAAAATCCAATCTAATACACATTTCTGGAGTTTATACTGCTATAATGATATACACATATGAAGGGCTTATGGGAGAAATAATGACTGGTCCAACCTTACCTAATTGGTAACAATATCTCACACATTCATGCATAAGCCAACTTACCCTTTCTCTCTCCTCTAGTTGGCCCTCACAAAGGCGGAGGATTCGTCCTGAAAAGGACGACCCCACCTATCGGTGGCTCACCCTATTGTAATCCTATTTTGTCCCTAGTCAAAAAAAAAAAACCTTTTCATAAGTAAATGTGGTTTAGGTTTGATTGTTTTAAGTTGATTGGAATAAAAGCTATATGTTAGTGTAAGAACCCATCCCCACCGCATGGTTTTTGTGTCGGATTTATATACAGTTTTCAAATTAGAAAACAAACTAGCAACCTTTTACATAGACTTAAAGGCTATGTTCACACGGCTTATCCACGGCGTAATTCCGGGGACGGATTTCGCCGGCCCCATAGACATTCGTTATCCACGGCGCGTATCCCGCCGGGATAATTGACATGTCACTTTCTCTCCGCTCGCCGTATTTCGCAAGCGGGGAGAGGAGACGGAATCCATAGTTCTCTATGAGAACTGTGGATTACCATAATGACTGGGACGGATTTCAGCCGTATTTCGCGCAGTACGGCGCGAAATACGGAACGAAATCCGTCCCAAAATAAGCCGTGGGAACATAGCCAAATAGATAACCCATTCATGGCACAGAGATTCTGCCAAATGGTTTTTTTTTTTTAAACCGCCGGCGTAACGGAAAACTTAGAACATGTTAATTCTTCCGTCCTGTCTGTGGGCAGAACATGAGCATGCGAATGTGAAGGGCGACAGCTTGAATCCAAAAACTGTGGGCAAAAGCCATCCACTTGCATTCAAATTTCTACAAATCCGACCGGTATTTTATCATTGCCATTTGAACATAAGTGGTTTTTTTTTTTGTTGTTTTGGCAGCGATTTCTGCTGCACCACAGCCAATAATTTAGAATAAAACAAAATATGTCTTCGAGATCTAAAGTAATAGGTGAAAATAAGTGTATGATGTTAGTATCCAGCATTATTCCTGTAAGCATAGAAAATGTGTGTGGGAGACATCAAATAGTAATGCTCCTGTTCACTTATCTTTAATTGACAGGAAATCAAGCCAGTTGCTACCTCTGAATCTATTGTTTTACATGATGTCACCATTCTTCCAACCCCTGCTGAGCAACAGACACCCACCACAGTGCCTTCTGTACCCGCCGTGGTTTCCCCCTGGTCAGGTTAGTCTATCTGTCTGACTATCCTCTTAAACAAATGTAGCTATAAATGAATGAAATATGAATTATTATGTAAGCATTCAGAACTTGGGATAACCCTTGACTCCAATCTGTCCTTCAAACCGCACATCCAAACCCTCACCTCTGCCTGCCGCCTCCACCTAAAAATATCTCCTGCATCCGCTCATTCCTTAACTTCGAAAGCCCAAAAATGCTGGTCCATGCCCTCGTCATCTCACGACTAGACTATTACAACATCCTTCTCTGTGGCCTCCTGTCTAGCACCCTCGCTCCTCTCCAATCCATCCTTAACTCTGCTGCCCATCTGATTCACCTCTCTCCTCGATACTTCTCTGCTCTCTCCCCTCTGCCAATCCCTTTACTGGCTTCCCATTGCCTAACGAATCCAGTTCAAGTTAGTAACCTTGACCTATAAGGCTCTCCATAACCTCTCCCCTTCATACATCTCTGCCTTTATCTCCAGATATCTCCCGTCACGCTATCTCCGCTCTTCACAGGACCTTCTTCTCTGCTCTCCCTGTGTCAACTCCTCACACAACCGTCTCCAAGACTTCTCCCGTGCTTCCCCCCATACTCTGGAACTCACTGCCCCAACACCTCAGACTCTCCCCCACTCTCACCAGCCTCAAAAGCAACCTGAAAACCCATCTCTTCAGGATTGCCTATAACCAACAATAACCCTGCTGTCACTACACTATCCACAACCATGTCTACCCCTCACCTTCTGTCTCTTCCCACCTTCCTTTTAGAGTGTAAGCCCTCACGGGCAGGGACCTCTCTCCTTCTGTACCAGTTGTTAGTTATTAATTTGTCACCTTTGTACTTGTTTGACCTATGTTATGTATGAAACCCTAATGTACAGCGCTCTGGAACTAAGGGCGCTCAAAAATAAATAATAATAACTCGTAGGGACACTTCCCTCAAAGTTTTCAGTCCAAATGAATATTTCTGTTAAAACAATTATTTCTGGAAAACTTTTTTTTTAAAATCTTTTTTGAATTTTAGGCAGTATTTTTTTTTTTTTTGGGCAGTCATATGCAACTAAAAATTATGTATAAGATATTGTCCTTCTCTAACTGAAAAAACAACCTCCTGAATTGCAGGGCAGACTAATCTCATTTTATAGCTGGTGCTGCTTCTCTCTATATAGTCTCATTACAATTAGTAGGTAATCACTTTTATTGTTCTCTGTAAAGGGATAGATAAGATTAGACTCTACCACAGAAATATACCTAGTAATACATGGAAAGATAATGGGGTGATTTTTTTTCTGCACTGGGAAAGGAGTTTCTTTACACTTATCCGGTTATTACTGATAAGAATTACACCTCTCAGGCTATACCCTGTTTCCCCCGAAAATAAGACATAGTGCATTTTTTTTAATGCAATTCAGAGTTTGGCTGCTTATGCTGTTGTCTGTGATGAAATCACTACAGTATATTAATACATGTTGATGTTTTGTTGAACAATAAATGTGAATTATTGTTCATAGAAATATAAAACATCCCCTAAAAATAAGTCTTTGCTCATCTTTAGGAGCAAAAATTAATATAAGACACTGTCTTATATTTGGGAAAACACGGTAGCTGGCCAGGACGAAGGATCATCAAACGGTCCTCTCACTGCTGTGCTATCAGAGCTCACAGAAGGGAATTCAGAGAGAGTTATGTACATAGGGAAATTTTAAAAAAATATATATAAAAATATCCATGTAGTAGCCGCATATTACTTATCAATATGTGAACAGACCAGATTTGATGGTAGTGTCTCTTTAAAGGTGTTTTATCATCTCAGACAATTATGACATATGGATGGATATGTCATAAATGTCTGGGACCTGCACCTTTCTCCAGAATGGGCTCCCAAAACTCCTGACTCAGAACAGAGAATGGCCACATTTGCTCAGTTACTCTCCATTAATTTCAAAGGGAGCTCTGAGAACAGCCAAATGCAACCGCTCAGCTGTTCTCTGAACTCCCATTGAAATGATTGGAGAGTAACCACGCAAGCATAGCTACTTCTCCATTCTGAGCCAGGAGTTTCTGGAGCTAACTAACACTTATGGCATATCTTATCAATGGGATAGTAAAACTCTTATAAGACAGGAGTACAGTATTAAGAATCCTATGAAGAGGAATAGTAACGTCAAGACACAACAAACATGTAAGCACTGCAAACATTCTGCAATATCTGTGAGGTCTCAGGACCCACAGGTCTAACAGACTCCAAAATAAACCATGTGTATGTATATGTGTGGCCCAAATGAGATCTTGTATATGATTTGTAGGTGTAACAGATCTTCTGATGTGGAAACAAGAAACCAGTCTAGTAGTTGCTACAAGCACCTAGAGCGTAAGGGGGTTTTTCTTGTTTTTTTATTGATTTGATGTACATACAATATTTCCCTGAAAATAAGACCTAAACCCGAGTTTGATTACTTGGGATGCACATATAAGTCCTACTCCAAAACAAATCCCCAGTTAAGATAGTCAGCCAGGTGAATGCATTTAGTTTAGCAAGTTATTATGCTCTAGGGCTTTTTTTCATCTATCGAGGAGACATGGTAGGGAAAACAAATTATTTCACGCGAGGACAGTTCAGCAAAACAAGATTCCTCATCGTGCAGCAAACACATCTCAGCCATAATGATGGCCAAATAAGCTCCACCTCGGCTAAATGACTGCTGTGAGGAAACTGTGCTTTCCCCTGATGTGGGTGTCAAACATCCTGCTTTTACTGTGCTTTCAGAGCAGAGAGCGAGAGAACCACTATAAAAAGTATGGTAGCCACAGGTTGTACATGTTAGTCCTGGAAGATATGGAACCTACTGATGTAACTTGTAAAAACCAGGTGAAAATGAATATACCCGGTTTCCCCGAAAATAAGACAGTGTCTTATATTAAATTTTTGCTCCTAAAGACGAGCTAAGACTTATTTTTAGGGTATTTTGTTTTCTATGAACAAGAATTCACATTTATTGTTGAATAAAACATCAACATGTATTAATATACTGTAGTGATTTCATCACAGACATCAGCATAAGCAGCCAGACTCTGAATTGCATAAAAAAAATGCACTAGGTCTTATTTGCGGGGGTATCTTATTTTCGGGGAAACAGGGTATGTAGATTGTTGTACATGAAAAAATCAGACATCCCCTGAAAATAAGCCTTAATGTGTCTTTTGGAGCAAAAATTAATATAAGACCCAGTCTTATTTTCAGGGGGAAATGGAAGATACTTTGTTTCAAGGATCTTGACATTGCTTGTTCCTGAAAATCCATTGTTTGATGATTATGCATTATTGCAGGGATTTCAACGGAGATGCCTACTTCACCCAGAGCTGAATCGGACTCTATAATACAACCTCAGGTGACCTCAGCTCAGTTCTCTCCACTTCCAGTTTCAATTCCAGCAGTTAACCAGCCTCTACTGCCTATGCCGCAGACACTGAGTGCTTACCAGGACCCTCTTTACCCTGGATTTCCTGTTAATGAGAAAGGAGAGAGAGCTACTGCCCCTCCTCCATACTCTCTCTGTAAGAATGGAGACGATCTACCTACTGGTAAGTGTATATTGTGCATGTAGAGAAAATGTTTTAAAATGTTTAAAGATGTTAAAGATTGTATTTTTATTGACTTTATTTTTATTTTTTTTTAGATAAAAGCATCCTTCATTTCTTTTACAACCTTGGCATAAAGGTTAGTGTTTTTTCAGGCTCGAAGACAAATGCTTATGAATATGTCAGTTTTTTTTTTTCCTGTTACAGTTCACAGTTATGCATCTTATAAAAGTATGTCCTTTAGCAGGATTTTAAGGGGAACCTGTTAGGATGAAACAGCTGCTGTATGCAGATGGGTGATACTGGCTTGGCTGATATCCCTTTTGCTTTGTAAAGACTAAGTGAGTCAAAAGCAAATTGAGGATTTGTTACATCCAATAGAGGGCACTTGAGCCTCTCAGCTCCTTTCCCATAATGCCTTGTGATATGCAGATGCTTAGTGGAGGGCAAAAAGGCAATTCAAAACTCTACACGCCTCTATGGTGCTCTCCCCAAGGAAAGGTATTCCCCTTCCTGTTATAATGGGCAGCATGAAGTTGGGACCAGCTCACTCATTACAAATGGCTTTAGAAATGTTGCATCATTTTCCGTCTTAAAGGGGTTTTCTCACTACAAAGATCATATCTGTAATGATGGGGACAGTAAAAATAAGCACTTTTGCAATTGGTTTGAATTACCTAAATCATTTAGTATAGCAGCTATAAGCTAATCTGTGTGTGTCTAGAGCTAAATCAGCAGTCTGAGGTCGAACCACGCCCCCTTTGCTGTGATTGGCTGCCTGATATTTAGTTCAGCCCTGTTGGGACATGCCCCCTTTGCTGTGATTGGCTGCTTGCACTCTGTGCTTACTCCCCTCTGAGCTGTGGAAAATGAAAGTGAAACAGTTTTCTGTGCTGTCTGTGTAATAAATGCTGCCTGAGCTCCTCTATGCTCATCTCCCAGCTCTGTGTAAAGGATCTAGGCAATTACTGAGTCTGTAGCTACTAGATTCACCCCCCTCCCGCCCCTATATAACACAACCTTATACTGTCTGCTCTCCCTCTACCTCCTGCCTGATAACAGAGGGGGAGCAGAGTGCATTTCTCACATCTATCTCAGGCTGTATGTATAAATGCTTACACCAATACAGGTGTTCTGGTTACAAGGAGCTTGTGCAGTCTGGGAGGGAGGTGACATGACAGCTCTGCAGACATGAGAACCATAGCAGGAGGTCTGCAAAGCTGTGACATCCTCTCCCTTCCACTGCTCACACAGAATGATGATGTAACCAGTCTTCAGTGAGGGAAGACACGCCTACTCAGAGGAGAGACAGGACCCTGGATTTGAAGCTGTAAGAGATGAAGAAGCAGCTCAAATCTGCGAAAGCTTGTGATGAGAAAACCCCTTTAACTCATCTCTGCATGTACACAAATTTCCATCAAGCTGAATTTTTGGGGGAATCTATCAGGAGTCTATTCTGGTTCTGAAACACTGCAGTGTTTTAGACTTATCTGTAGCAGTTATTGACATGGATAAGCCTGTCAGGATTTTATCCTGCCTATGATCCAAGCAAGATAATTCTTCCGACAGGTTCCCTTTAAGGAACCTGAATTTTAAAGACTAGTTTGGAGTTTTAGTTGACATAGTCTGTTGCTGTTTGCTGTGTTATATGCTCCTTGTTAGAAATATGTAACATGTTTATATTCGTATTTAGGTGAATTTGCTCCTTTTCCCTGATGGTGTGATTTGTTTAGAATTGCATCATGATAGACCTTAATTGTTTCTTTTTGCAAATTTTTTCCCCCAGGCTTATACATGTCCAATGTGGCCCCCACACTTATACCTGCACCCTCTTCATCAAGCCTACTTAAATATTTGCAGGATGTATCCCAATGTTCATGTCTACCCACAGAGCCATTGGGTACCCGAAGCTGCTATAAACCAAAGTGAAGTAGATCCTTCAGTCTTTGCTCCTCACAGTGTAGTGATGAATGAGATCCAGACTGAACCGCCTGTAAGTTTGTGTCCCCCAGTGGTGCAAACCCCACCTATCCAAATCCCAGTAATTGGGGATGAAATGTCTCCACAACCTAATCCAGCAGAAGAAAAGTGCCAGTTCCAGGCACAGGGTATTGAATTTGAAGACCTATCAAACAAAACAATGCTTCCACAACCCCCTTTTGGACAGGGTCCTTATATGGGACCTCTTCCAATAGCTTCTCCATTTTTACCACATGTTTGGTATAGATAACCAAATCAAGGATTTATTGAAAACCCACTGGTACGGCATAACGTCTTCATGAACCCTCAGGATACCAGTTTGTCTGAAAACATTTCAACAGGCACTGTCTTAGAAAATAATGCAGTTCAAGGAGCAATAAATCAGTCCCATCATTTTGTGAGTGAACCAGTTAGGCCTATTTGGGCTGCTGTTGCTGGAGAATCTGGGTCAAATACCACAGTGGTCAAAGAGGAACCATCGCCGGATATGGCCAGGATGGAGCAGCAAAAGCTTCCAGCTAAATTGACTGATGATCAAGTGGCTCAGTTGGTTTTACCTGAAATATCAGAGGCCAAAAAAACCAGAGAGAAGGAAGGAGCTTCAGTACCAGTAGTCATGGCACAGGTAATTCCACCCGAGGAGAAACCACTGAGAGCAAAGGAAGAGAGCTCCGAGGATGAGCGGGAGGTATCGAACATGCTGAGTAGCGGAAGATCAAAGAACTTTTACAATCAGTCATATGGTAGCAGGAGGCCTCGACATGACAGGTATTATCAAACCAACAGAGGAGGATATCAGTATGCTAGAACTGATGAGGGCTGGAAGGGACAAAGAGGCAGAGACGATGGCTCTTACAGAAATATCCGAGGGCGGCCAAATCGAAGACGGCAATTTGTGGATGGTTCTAAAACGCAACATGAATAGAAGTTCATAGCTGATCTTGGTTAAGAATGTATGTTTTTCTTCATATTTATTTAGAAAGTATATACTTAAGATAATAAAACCAGAATCATATATTCTTTAAAGTACAGGTAAAGGTTTAGAAATGGAGGGGGGAAAAGTGATCCGTAAGTTTGTATTTTTTTTGTCTTTCTAGCTCAATTTCTACCACTTGGGTTTCTTACTATTCTTGTGAAATAGATTGATGGTGGGAATAGCTTAAAGTACAGTAACTATGTAGTGGTCATTTAGTTATTTATGTTGATGTACCCACCAAACCATTAAGTGTAGTAAAAAGATGATTGATATTGCAGCCTGATCTCCAGTTTCTCAGCACTTAGTAGACTTGCAGTGATAAGTTCGATTTTTTTATGCCATGTATGGGGTTGGCTGTATGTTTAAATGCCTTATTGTACTTTAAGACTGCCGATCAATTTTTGATGGCTGTTGCTTCCGATTGTGCTTCCATTCCAAAGGCCTTTCATCTTAGAGACTCCTACACGAGAAAAAAATTGAATGTTGTTACAGATGGTGATGTGGTGTAAATAGCAAACTGTTGAACCACTAAACTGGTTTAAGGGGGCAAAAAGTATTGCATGTCTATGCGGCAATCGAAAATGTAATCAGTATTTGTTGTGTAACTCCCAGATCATCATGGGAATGTTGAATATTTTTTACTGCCCCTCCGTCCTATGGTAACCATGATTTTGCAGTTCTTTATTTAAAGCTTGGTTAGTTAACAGGTGACTCCATGCCATTTGTAATGCAGAGGGGTGCAATAGAGATGGTAGCCTAAACATTTGACCATATAGCTGCTAGCAATAACTTCAGGCTGCAGGATAAACAATTGGGGGTTTGCATTCAGACAGAGAAATTGTGACAGCAAACATTTATGCTCTATTTTGCACTGATATTTTGAAAAGACGTGTAAGCACATTGAATATTTTATTTTAAATCTGTATGTGAAACTACAACGTTCTTTTCGCTTCTTGTTTGATTTTTTTTTTTTATATTCCCTGCATAGAACACAAATGTGTATTCGTTATGCAGAAATATTTAATGTCCTCATGTACTATTTTTCTTCACTTGAGTTTTTTTGTTATTTTTTAAAGCGTGTGGTGGACTTGAATGTTTTCTTGCAAATAATATGTATATGCTATTGTCCTTTATATTTTTGTGTGTGGTGTGCTATACAAACAGCTTTTGCTGTCATCATGTTTACATGTTAAGTTTGTTGGTTTTTATTTACTACATAAATCCATATTAAAGGATTGATTAAGTGCTACTGACTCTTTGGTATGGATGAGTTTATTTCTAATGTATTTATATTGTCTGAAAATCTTTTTTGTGTTCATAGGTTTGTCTTGATTATTTTTGGTTAAAAAGTTTTTACTAACAAATAAATTGAGTGATTAAATGATCTACTTTGGATATGCATGGATAATTCAATATTTTATCATACTAAATTGCATTCTGAAAAACCATTGTAGCTTTTGCATTAAAAGTATGAAGCTTCATATTTGCCAAATTTTCATTTAATGGATAATACAAATTGGAAGTTATGGTTCAGGTAGGTTTCAAGTATTTTAAGAATGGTGAACTGAGTTACCAGGAATAATAAAATTTGATGAAGGAAAGGGCAGTATTGGATTTTTATTTTTTTTTTATTTTTTAACAGTAAGGATAATCGTACCTTAGAACATGTATTGTGCTAGTATATCGATTTTAAACATGCCTGAATATAAACTCGGACAAATAAAATGACTCAAAACACAGCGAACAGAAACAAATTAAAACATAAAAAAGACATATAAGGGTAGACTTTTTTTCTTTAAGTTTTTTTGCTCCCTCTAGTTCTAAGGCTGCTTAGTAGCATATCCAAGTTCCACCATTGGACTGTCCAAAGCCAACAAATGTGCTTTATTGGTATGACTTTTTTTCTGCTGTATTGATATCGGCCTGTTGAATAAAGTTAACACGTTACTGATGTCGCAATAGAGTTCAGATGTGATTGGGTTGCCATATTAGAAAAGAAAACCATATACTGGTACTCACAGAAGCATTTTTGGCAAAGACCATGGCTCTATCCAGCACATATGGTCTCTTTATTATCAGTGTCTACTTTATATACAGTATTTTTATATAAACAATGAACTCGTATGTCACAAATTACATTCGCTCGGTGGTCACTAACTGCTAGACAGAAACAATACCAAACAAGCTAATCTCGGCAATATCTTCCGTTGACCATTTCCTGATCAGAATCTCCAGACAGGACATCACATTTTGCAATCTTAGCAGAATATCTACACAGTTTTAAACTATAGACGTCAACACACTTTTAGGTGAACTCTAGTTCTATTTTATATCAATCCCTTATCATAAATATTTCTCTCACTCTATTTGTACTCCGTGGTAAACAGCATAAAGACACTGACCGTAAAAGGAAATGGATAAAAATTATTCAACAAATATATATATATATATATATATATATATATATATATATATATATATATATATATATATATATAATATATATATATATATATATATATATAAACCAAAACCGGGCAATAAAAATTACAACTGTTCCGAGATACAAAAACAACTGCTGTTTCATGGAATAGATCACCTACATTTTTTATTTATACTTTTTTGCGAGATGTTTTCTGTTTTTTGAATCTGTTATAATTTGTAGATTTATTACATATACTGTATATTATTATGGGACAGCCATCTTGCCGTTGCTGGTGTTAAGCAGCAGAGATGAGCTATACAGCAGCCACATAAACCAGATTTGAAGTCTTTATTAACTTCTATGAGAGAGTGTTCTAGGCATGCTCTGTGATCTCTACAGAGGCAACAATCCAGGGTGGGGTTGGAGGTGAGCTGTGACATCAACTATGAAATGATCTGGTGTTATCTGTTGGTATATTGGTGTAACTCTTTGTAATTGTGCCTGATTTTGATCTCTACAGAACAACAAGTGTCAACTTATTAGGCTTAGCAGTTAATTGCTATACGTTATTTAAAAAAAATAATTTTAGTATAAAATTTGTTTTAAACAAGAAGTCCGGTACACACCCTATTCCAAGCATTCACAGGCCCATTCTCTTACACAGTGCTTTTAGTATACATAAGTTGTCCTGTTCCCTGTTTTCTTGTTTGGGCATATATGTACATTGGGTTGTAGAGGAAGTTTTTTTTGTCCTGTTTGCATTGGTTTTTTGTTTACATGGGTGTGATGACCCCTTTGTTTTATACAGTGCCCTGGAATCAATGGCCGTCAAAAATGAATGAGATTTTTGCCCCTCTTTATTTGTGTCCTGAACTGGGTGTTTTATTCGACTCACATCAGCGGTAAGACCACATTCAAGGTCTGTCTTCTTCCATCCATACACTACCCTAGCATGATTACGGGTGTTACTGGCAATCATATGAGCTTTACAGCCCACAACAGGTATTTGACCTGTGGTGACCATCTCCGCAGGCTTACATTTCACTATAGGGGGCACAAACCACACATGCTCTGCAATCAGGATCTCATCATTATCAGCACGCAAGCTAATAATTTCAGAGTAACCACTGATAAACTCTATAGACAACCCACCTCTAAGTTGTCACAAACCACAGGGCATACCATCTCTGTGATCCTGTTAATATTTTCTTCCATAACCTCTAGGGAAAATGTAT
This sequence comes from Phyllomedusa bahiana, assembly GCA_025379985.1. NCBI lineage: Eukaryota > Metazoa > Chordata > Amphibia > Anura > Hylidae > Phyllomedusa > Phyllomedusa bahiana. The sequence goes on along the minus strand of JAODAL010024547.1, from coordinate 11,826 downwards.
CAGTTGCCTTAGAACCAGGCACCTCTTTTATCATCTGCGGATTCAAACCTGCTCACCTGCCCTTCACTAGAGCCTGAGCAAACCCTCTTCATTGCGGTGTCTTGATGCTTACTTTTTGCATCACTACTGTTACTGCAGACTTTGTGACCATTGCAGTAAAAGCTACTGGAAGTACAGCAACCATGGGAGCAAGTGAACTCAGGTGAACTACAGGTCTCAGAATGACATTTCCCTTCCTTCCCTGCAGTGTCAGGTCAGATCTCCATCACAGAGCCACCTCGTTGGAATACACTAACCACAGCTGCACACTAAGGCCTCGTTCACACGGCTTATTTCGCCGCGGTTTTGCCGACGGATTGACGATCGTCAATCCGTCGGCAAATCAGTCAGAAATAAGTAACAGCCTATTTTCTATTGATTTCAATAGAAAATACGGCTCGTCGTTCACACGACGTGTATTTCCGTGCCGGATTGCCGCCGCAGATTGACGACGGCAATCCGGCCGGAAAACAATGTGCATGTCAATTATTTACGGACGGATTCACCACCTACAATGATTGGAGATGGTGAATCCGTCGGGAAATCAGTTACAAATACGTGCCACACTTAGTGGCACTTATTTGCAACTGATTTTCAACTGATTTCAGAACGTATTTACGATCGGCAATCTGATGTAAATACGTTCTGAAATAAGCCGTGTGAACATAGCCTAAACCTGCCTCAGTATATGTTTCCTTTACACAGGTATTTTCATTCCTCCTAACTTGGACATCTTTATGACCATTACAATGGCACACTAACACCTCACAGCGTCCATTCTCGTACTGCAATGGAGACTCTCCACAAAGTGTTTGTTCCCTATGGCCAATAACTGGCACATTCACACTCCTAGTCTCCTCCTACCTCCCTGCAGAGCAATCATTCCCAGGATTTGCCTTTGCCCCTTCCAGGCAACACCCTGGCCGTTTTCACACTAGAACAGAACTGGTGACTATCAATCACTGGATACACATTACCTGCACTATTTGTGCTGGTGTCCACCATTACCACTAGGGACGCACCTGCAAATTGCATGTTACCATCACATACACACAGTGCGCTGGTGTCAATGGTAGGCACTTTTACCAAATGGGCTCCAGGCACTTCACTTCTAGCTGCAGGGCACTCATATTCAGAAATTTTCACAACATGAGATGCAGAGGATACCTGGTTGCTTTGGGCAACCACGTTAGCTCCACCTGAGACGGCAGCGGTAGCACTTTTCTCCAGCCATCATCCACCACAGGACACACCAACTCTGTGATACTTCCAGCACTGTTAATCATGACCTCTATGGGCATACTTGAGCTAGTCTGTTCTATAGCTGGGGCTGGCATTTCTTCAGAAGCTAATTCACACTGCATTTATTTCACACTTAGCCCTGACAGCCATGACCTCCAGGGACAGACCTGAGCTGCTGTCCTCTACTTTTTTAGCTGCGGCTATTTCAAATTTAGCAATAATTGATGCTGACTCTGTGACCCAGCTACCCTCTCCTTGCTCAGGTAGTTGGACAGAGCTTCTCATTAAAGGCACCTTTTTCCCATTAGTAACATTTTCAATAGGCAACATTGTGCATATTGCCACAATAAACTGTGTCAGTCTTATCAACTCAGGGACTTTTGGAGATAACTCTGGCTCATCCTACTCTGGCAGTGACACCACACACTCTGAAGGTGGCACTTCCCAGGAAAAGTCACTTGCTTTGCCTGATACCTTTAGTGTTGCCCACAAGTGTCCAAAATGGGGGAAGGCTCTGCCGAGTAGACACCCAGATTGTATGTTCTCACAAACCTCAAGCATATGGACGACAGTCCCACAACAGATTTCAAAACACATTGGAACAGTCTTACCAGATTCTGGTCGGGCCTTCACACCGGGTATGACGTCCGGGTACACTCTGGAGACGTCTTGGTTATAGTCCATGACCACCCATAGTGGGAGATCATCCGTCAGCAACCAATGCATCCGTGGCGGCACGTCTACCGACCTCCAGCTCAAAGGACCCTCAGGAGCACATCTTGCTCTATAGCTATTCCAGCACAGCTACTCCTGCTGGACAATGCCAAATTTCTGTTGTTGAAGTTTGTTGCCCTTAGTAACGATGGGATCCCTGTAAATTTTCAGTTTGGTCTTCCTGAGACTTGGCTCACACTTGGGAAGAACCCAGGATCTCTTAGCAACAGGACATCCTTTTGAGCACGTGCCCCCTGCATACATCCAGAACAGAGGTCTAGGCAAACGACTCACTAGGTTTGGTAACAGCCTTTTGCACCGACCCTCTGAGGGGCTGTTGAGCCTTCTTTTCTTGTATGGCATCGGTATAGGAAAGGATGGTCGCGGCATAGGCCGTATGCTGCTGGGAATTAACTGGCTGGTCATATCTTCCCTCATCAGGGCCACTGCCTGCTCAAAATACTTTATAAGTAGTGTTGATCGAACCATTTGCGAAAAGTTAAGTGTGAATCGAACTTCTTGATTGTTTTAGAACTCAAGCCGAACCAAGCATTTTACGGTTCGTTCGATTAAAATTCATGTTCGACGCGCCATTTTTAGTTTCACTTTCAGCTGCTTCCTGCACTTTTGGCGGCCATCCAATCAGTGTACATTACAGAGGGGAGGGGGGGGGGATGTCAAAAACGTCACGACCCTGTTATATGTATGTCACTGTATTTCCTGGTGAATGCTATTTGCAGTTCACTCTCTGTACTGAATGCACAGCTCTCTGTCAGTCTACTTGCTTCTATGCATGCAGGCACACTATTTCTCAGCGATTTTAGTCAGCAAAAACTGTTAGATTAGTTAGGGTGGGAGGTACAGCAAGCTTAGGGAATCATAGACAGCAATAATTAGGGATTTTTATATTGCTGGCTGCATCTTTCCCATCTTTATTCTGAGTGCCCAAAAGTTCATTGTTCCAGTTTTGGGGGTACAGCTAGTGCAGAAGACACAGTTAGCAAATCTCCTAAAAAAAGAAATCTATTTCAAATACTGGTTTCTTGCTGCAAATGTGATTCAGTGCCCAAAAGTACATTGTTCCAGTTTTGGGGTTCTTGCGTAAGAGACTCTTACCTAATGTTTAGCCTTTTAATATTTAGTTTTTGAACATGGAGAGAAGTAGCGGTGGTAAGCGAAAAAGGAGGAGCTAGAGTAACGAGACAAGTCACTCCTTCCAGTGCTCTGGACAACACACAAACGAGCACATCGTCAGTCGCAAGACCGTCTGGCCTGTCATCGCTTGGTCGGTTCCCTGTGAATCTCAGTACTGAAGAGCGGCGCCAATCTGTTCTTCAGTGGTTAACACACCCTGCATCCAGTGGTTTTACCTCCTCTTCCTCTGTCATGGGCACAAATCATCATCAGTCCAACCTGAAGCAAACAGGGGCCAAATGTCACTCAATATACAGACCGCGCCGGATAATCCATATTTCAAAGAGCTCTTTGATGACACAATGCGGTTGGGGTCGGAAGGCATTTCAAAAGATCAAGAGGCCAAAGAGGATGATTTTGTCTGCTCTGACATCCAATCGCTGATGTCCTCAAAGGAGGAGAAGGAAGCTGGTCCGTCAGCAGAAATACCGAGCAGTCAGCAATGTCTCGCAGTGCCTGTGGCTTCTAGCCTGTAGCTTGAGGATGTAGACTGTAAGGAAGAGGAAGTCACCTGTGATGATGATGCTCATGGTCTTTTGAGCAGCAGCTGGCGAGTGCATCATCAGTGGAGGAGGAGGATGATGGGGTAGTGTCAGTGCAGGTCCGGCCTCAGAAGAGGGAGGGCGGTCGCACAAGTCCGCTGACATTACTCCGCCAGCCGTGGTCAGTGGTGGCAGTGGGAACACAGCTACTAGGTTTTCACCGACCAAGAGCTCCCGAACCTGTGAAGCCTGGGTCTTTTTCGATCAAGCCTCAGATTCGCCGAGTGCCGTCATATGCCAGGTTTGCTTTCAACGCGTCAGTAAAGGAAAGAATCTAAAGAGTTTAAGCTCCACGAGCATGAACAGGCACATGCATGTAAAGCATGAATTGCTGTGTAGGAGAATCCAGGTCCCCCCAGGTCCTGGGCTTCCAACCACCGTGACATATTTTGCCTCCTGGGTCACTTCCAAGCCAAAGCGGTCCTTTGCTGCTGATGTGCCGGAGTAGCATGAGCAAGCACCATTTCCAGTCCCAAATACTGTCAGCCATTTCCCACCAGCAACACAACCTACACCTTCCCCCAGTGTGACCTGCACACCGTATGCAGTCAGCCTTCTGTATTCCCCCAGTATCAGAGGCCGAGCAGGCATTTCTTTGCCAGAAAAGCTGTACCTGCCCTTGCCAGCCACGTTGCAGAAAAGATCTCCAGCGCGTTGACTGCATCTGTGTCCACCAAAGTCCATCTCACTACAGACACATGGACTAATAAGCACGGTTAAGGGCATTACAGCTCACTGGGTGAGCTTGGTGGATGAAAGTGCCTCTGGTGATAGGTCTCGGCCAACACTCTTCAACACTGCTGGGATGGCGCAGAATCCAGATCCCCAACCTCGACAGCGTCACGTGCCAAGAGAAACCAGGCCGTTCTCAAATTAATTTGTTTTGGAGACCGTCAACACAAAGGTAAAGAGCTATGGACAGCTCTGCGCACTCAGACTGACCAGTGGCTGGATGCTAAGATCCTGGCGCCAGGCAAGGTGGGGTGCGACAATGGGAGAAATCTCTTTGCTGTCCTTAAAATCGTTAGACTTACGCACATCCCTTGCCTGGCACATGTCATACATCTATTCCAAATATCAGTGGCACACTAAAAACTAAGTAAAACATCAAAGGCATATAGGAATTTTTGAAAATACATTACTGCTAATGAAATATGAAAACCTGGGATTCTTAGTTCACAGTTTTGATCAAAAATGTTTAAGCTCTCCTCCCAATTGCGTCAAGGGAATAGCACAGGTGAGTTCCTAACACTAAAATGTTACCTCTCTAGGAGCCTGTTCAGACTACAACATCTCCGGGAGTGAAAAGAACTTGCTACTGAATAACCCTGCACTGGTTTAAAAGAGGTAGGCGGAGTACAATGAGCCAATGAGGCTGCCACTCCTCATACAGACTACAAAAAACGTTATTTGACTCTACACATCTAAAAGCATTTTTTGAAAAAAACGTAAGCATAGGTGCACACTGGCAAGGCAATAACATACATCTATTCCAAATATCAGTGGCACACTAAAAACTAAGAATCCCAGGTTTTCATATTTCCTTAGCAGTAATGCATTTTCAAAAATTCCTATATACCTTTGATGTTTTACTTAGTTTTTAGTGTGCCACTGATATTTGGAATAGATGTATGTTGTTGCCTTGCAAGTGTGCACCTATGCTTATGTTTTTTTCAAAAAATGCTTTTGGATGTGCAGAGTCAAATAAAGTTTTTTGTGGCACATGTCATAAACCTGGTTCTGCAGAAATTTCTCAAGCGCTACCTGGGTCTTGACTGTCTGCTGAGGAAGGCTCGAGTTCTTAGCTCACATTTCTGGCGTTCGTACCCTGCTTCGGTACAACTGGCAGCGTTGAAGCGTCATCTAGGCCTCCCTGTCAACTGTCTGATATGTGATGTGGCAGCACGCTGAAATTCCACCCTCGATTGTGGCAGAAGTTTTATCATGCCCAGCAGTCAGGGTTATCTTGGAACACACATTCAGCACAGCTGGCGAGGTGATAACTGACAAACGTATCTGTCTTTTCCCCGAGAATGTGGATCGTTTGACATTTATCAAAATGAAGCAAGCGTGGATCTCTGATGATTTTGTTGCCCCGGTTGCCGATGTCACTGACTTGTAAATTGTAGCTCGTCTTCTTGACAATGTGAAATACATATTCCAACTGTCATCTATTAACATCAGTCAGTCTGCCATAAGTCTTCTAATAAGCATTTCTGGGCCCTATCCAGCTTAATCAAATGGGGCCACCACCCATTACTAGTTCCTATTTTTTAACATATTTGTGGGCCCCTTTTTGATTAGGGAAGGTGTACTGCCCGTACTGTCCTATTGACACCCCTGGTGAGAACAGCTAGTTAGATTAGTAGGGGGGTACAGCAAGCTTAGAAAATCATAGACAGCAATATTTAGGGATTTTTATATTGCTGGCTGCATCTTTCCTATCTTTATTCTGAGTGTCTAAAAGGTCATTTTTGCTGGTTTCGGGGTCATGCTACTGTAGAAGACACCGTTAGTAAATGTCCTATTGAAAAAAAATCTTATTTCAAATACTAATTTTTTCTTGAAAATTTTATTGAATGTCAAAAAGGTTATTTTTGCTGGTTTGGTGGTCATGCTACTGTAGAACACACCGTTAGTAAATGTCCTATAGACAGAAACAAACAGTTCTACTTTGGTTTCATCTGACCATATGACATTCTCCCAGTACTCTTCTAGATCATCCAAATACTCTCTAGCTAACTTCAGATGGGCCTGGACGTGTACTGGCATAAGCAGGAGGACACGTCTGGCACTACAGGATCTGAGTCCCTGGTGGGGTAGTGTGTTATTGATGGTAGCCTTTGTTATGTTGGTCCTAGCTCTCTGCAGGTCATTCACTAGGTCCCCCCGTGTTCTGGGATTTTTGCTCACCGTTCTTGTGATCATTTTGAGCCCACGGGGTGAGATCTTGCGTGGAGCCCCAGGTGGAGGGAAATTATCAGTGGTCTTGTATGTCTTAAATTTTCTAATTATTGCTCCCACAGTTGATTTCTTCACACCAAGCTGTTTGCTTATTGCAGATTCAGTCTTCCCAGCCTGGTCCAGGGCTACAATTTTGTTTCTGGTGTCCTTCGATAGCTCTTTAGTCTTCACCATAGTGGAGTTTGGAGTGTGACTGTTTGAGGTTGTGGCACATGGTAACTGGCAGGAGCCCCAATTCACTTTTTGCACCAGGGCCCAAGAACTTGAACTTACGCCTCTGCTTGCAAGCTTTGTACATGTGATATATGTGGTGGCAGCAGCTGAACTTCAATGTTACCTGTTAGGATGTTCTTGCTTCCACCAAATATATCACGTTCTTGGGCCCAGGTGCAAAAAGTAATAGGGGGCTCCTGCCAGTTACCATGTGCCATTTCCAATACCGGTGTTGTCTTGTGTGTCAAAGGAACCCCGTAGTAGCTGCTACCACTGCACCTCCTATAGCTACGCCCCTGCTTGCAAGCTGTCCTCATCTTTTCAGTTACCCATTAAAAGGCATGAATTATTTTAGCCTCTCAATTTTTTTCTGTGACTTTTAGAGCCAAATTTTCTTCACTAAGTTGTTCCACGTATCCAGTTTACTGTTATGGATGATAATTCCAGCTTCTCCTCACCTGTATCGGTATAAAAATTTACCTGAACATCTTATTCCATTGACTTTAATGGGGTTCGATGTTCGGTTCTAGTTTGACTTGAACTTTAAATCCAACTTCTCAAAATGCGAGGTTCGGTTAGAACTCGACCTTTTTAGGGCTCACTCATCACTATTCATAATCTCTCCCATAACAAAAAATAAATTTTCAGGCAGCAAGACAGTCTCTTTGTTGGGGTGCATCCCCTGTCTCTCTAGAGACAGTCACCTGCTCCACTGAGGCAGTCTTTTTTTCCACCAAAACACGGTCTCTTTAAACACCAAAGGCTGATGTGGCGGTGTTTCTCCTTAGACCAGCCCTGGCTCACACAGAGCTAACATTCAGCAGTCCCATGTAATCTGCAGCAGTCCTATGCAATTTGCAGTTTTTCCTCCACCACTTTGTGCACACATCAGTTAGTGCCCATCTTTATGCACTGAGCTAATCTTGCCCTCATACCTCACCAATTGTAAGCTCAGACACCATGTTAGTCCGTATTGGGGGTTCACATTTCGCTCCGGGGATCATTGTTCTTGGTAAAATGATTATGGTGCTTTCAGATAGAGTACTCTGACATCAGACTGATTTTAATCTGGCCACAGCCAGCTTTATTAGCCAGGACACAGTTTACAGAAAAAACAAACACAGAACTGCAAATCCTCGGCTGTCTGGCTACTAACTCACGTACAGAGTCTCTCTCTGTCCAGAGGTCTGTGCCTATCACAGAGCACCTCGAAAACTACTGTTGTATAAGGCTTCATATAAGCCTCTGGGACCCAAAGCCTCTCCCTAGCTCGTGTCACTCCCCGCTCTAGGCAACTGACCACACACCCCGGACACCTGGAGCACCAGCCTTTTAATAGGAACGCGGGAACGGCCGCCCAACCAACGCTATGACAACTCCGGGAAAGGAAACCCATACCTTGCTGCAAGGTAATACCAGTAGTGGTATTGAACTGGTTAAAAATGTCTTACTATTTTATTGCTGTGGAGTTTATGCATATCAAAAGTGACATGTCAATTATTCACGGCAGTATACGCGCCGTGGATAATGAACGTCTATGGGGCCGGCGAGCTTCCGCCCCCAAACACGGCGTAATTGTGGATGAAATCCGTTCCGCAATTACGCCGTGAATAAGCCATGTGAACATAGCCTTCCAGTAAGCAATGGGTGGTAGCAACTATATTTCTGTATACTTCCCCCATAGATGTGGCTTATGACAGGCTGACTACATACACTGGCCCACCCTGCTATTCATCAGAGAAAAGTAAAGGGGTTCTCTAGCTACAAAGATAACTCACTTATGGCGACGTAAAAATAAGCCACTTTTGTAATTGGTTTGCACTACAAGTCACTTAGTATAGCAGAAGATTACTGGCATCGAATAGCTATTTTTTGCACTGGCTAGTCCAGACAACGCCCCCTTTTCTGATTGGCGGCACATTTTCTCAGCTGGGCACACACCCCTGGTGGGAAAATCCGCACACGGATACACCCTACCTGTGATTGGGACATTTCAATTCAGGTTGAGGATACCCCCCAGACAGGAACACCCAACACCCTGGATTGGCGCCTGCACTCCGTTAATCCCTCTGAGCTGTTAAAAAAAGTGAAACCACCTTCTAGGGTTGGCTCAACTCATCTCCCAGCACAAGGGGAAACTGGATTTGGGTAATTACTGACTGTGTTAAATGAACAGTCTTATGCCTGTGCCCTAAAACACATCTCCTGCCGAAACAGATGTGGAGGGGGGGGTAGGGGGGGGATGAGCATTCCTCAGAGTTTACATCCGTGTGTAACTGGTTATAGCACAGCAAGAAGCTTGTGGAGCTGGAGAGAACTCGGCAGACAAGAACACCTTGCAGGAAGCTGCAGAGGCTTCCTTTCCGGCAAACCCTTCTTCCACACAGGAGAGCACAAGCTCTTCAGTGAGGAGAGACACCTCCTGGCAGGGGAGACACACCTGCTGAGAGAAGAGACTCGCCCCTGAATTTCAAATTCAATCTCATAGAATTAGCTGAAGAGCACGAACACTTCAAAATGATAAAACCCCTTTAAAGTTGTAGCGACAGGACATACAATGACTTGGCCATGTCTTAGTATATACACAATCATCTTGTCAGCTTTTTAGACAACCTTCATGCACACTTACAGAAAATAAGTAGAAGCAATAGGCAATTTTCATGTGGGTATTTATTTTTCACAACCTCAAAAGAGGTTTATATTCTTTAAAATAAGACTGTACTCTTGATGGCAGCATTGTATAACCTATATTATAGGGATATACAGTTCATTGGGATCTAAAAGAAGGGCAACCGGTGTTTGATGAATAAATTAGGTATTACTTGATGAAATCATAACCAAATCTGCATAGTGTGGCAAATTGGTTCAAAAATAAGGAATGAATAACAAATCCCTTCCCTTTACCAGGCAGTTGTTTGGGGTGTTAACATCGGACATTTATACTGTAACACAATGCAGTATATTGGAGGTTCCTCTGGGTCTGTTTAAAAGCCATTAGGCTTCACACAGTAAATTTCAAATTCATTAACGGGAGCTGAAGATCTATCCAATGTGCTTTAATCATCCAAGAAAAAGTAGTTTCCACTTTTTTTCTGATCCACATCCTGAAACATAAGCAAAAACAAATTAGAATTGAGGTGGGGAGTGAAGAAACAACATTCGCTGTATCAAGTTTGACGTAGGGATTTGCATCCTGCGAGGTTTTGTCTTTACAGAGACACAGCCATATTAGAGCTTTTTTTTGCAGGATGAATTGTTCAAATAGTTTTTCTTTTCAAATAGCAGTAATATACGGTGAGTCCCTGCTGATCTTTGCTTCTTAATCCAGTCCTGACATAAAAGAAACACCAGACTAAAAAGCGGAGACTGGTGGAGACCCAGTGAGCACCAGGAGATAAGGGAGGAAAGTAATTTTTTTCTCCAATCAGTCTGCTCTGATTACACAAAAAAAATAAAAATAAAAAAAAATGAACTGTTACAAACCCTTTAGCATACCATGTAATGTATTGACAAACTTAAAAAAAAAAAAAAAAGAGTGTGGGGTGGAAAGTTTAAAACCAGCACTTTTTGGTTTGTTTTACCAGTGTTCTATGTGTAGTATAAATGGCATGTTACCTATTCTGTGGGTCCATATGATTATGGCAACCCTAAATTTTTATTGGTTCATGTTACGTTTAACGATTTTTATTTAATTTGTTTTTCAATGCTAGGCTATAACAAAGACTATATTCCAGTACAAGGTAAATGATGCAACAGGCTTGCAAGGTGACTTATAATAAAGACATATATTCACTGTCCACCGTATTTTAGTTTAAAGGCAAACTCCATGCTATTAATTAAAAAGGGTAGAGCAGAAATCTCACAGCTCAACCTTTGGTCCCCATTTTTCATTTAAATCTTTGCTTAAAAGGGTTGTCCCAACACAGATATTGATGGCATATATCAATAGGATCAATGCCAGAGGACCTGCAACTATCAGAACTGGCTCCTGAAACTCCCCATTCTCAACAGAGTGGCTGTGCTTGCTTGTTTACTAGAACTTGGACTAGTTATTTCTTAGCACAGTGATAATTTTGTTGGCGAACTATTGATAATTATTTTATTTTGGATTCTGAAGCATTTTAACGCTATGCATTCTCCTAGGTTCTGCTGTAATGATCTTTCCTGTAGCAATAAAGTGTTTTTTTAATGATAAAATGATGACCCAAACAGAAGTTTCCGCAATTTGGACTTCACAGTGCATCAACTCAGCAGTCTTACCTTAATCGAGTTAAGCTTGTTTATTCTTGGTCTATAATTGTTGGGATCTCTCCTAAATGTGATTTCCAGCTGCGATAGAAACTTATTCATACCAGCAAGCAGAGTTTGTGGGCTGTAGAAGAAAATGTACATTTCACATTCAAAAAATAGAAAATTTTTAAAAAAAGGTAGATGAAAAAAGAATTTAAAACAAAGTTACCGTTTGCCCAGTGTCTTAGAAGGGATCCATCAAAACGATGCGCGGTTTTAGCAAGTGGTGGCCTAAAAAAATCGTGCTCCCCAATAAAGCGTCTTCTTTGGGGTGAAAAATAATCTGCAATAGATATTCACAGACTAAGTAACTGCACTAAAGCTTCAAGAGTACAACAAAGTCAATGGGAAAAGTCATTTTTTCTGCTTTACAACTTTTAAATACCATGTATTCACTAGATGTTTTTGTATGTAGCACAAACTTAAATGATAAACTACCTTTTTATTACTCTGGCAGCTGTGAGACGCTGTTCAGAGTCCAGAACGCTGGGGTTATCTTGGGACAATCCGCGGTTTACCCAAACACAGAGCTAAAGCCACACGTTGTAACTCTCCCCGCAAGGGGTTTTAAAATGTTAGTTATATTAACAAACAAAAGCTTTAAAAAGGTGATCTATTAGGGGTAAAA